>NBIV01000189.1:0-158034 GCA_003194525.1 Gracilariopsis chorda
ATGATGTTATGCATGGTTGTACTAAGCTGTAATCAGTGTCTGCAACCGTTAGTGTGTTATGTTTGATTATGATTGGTAGTATTGGGTGTCCCCACTCAATGGTGTAGGGTTTTCTTGTAGTGGTAGTGGGAATTAGATGTGCTATATAGGACTCTGATGTCGCAGTACCAAGTAAACTCGCCCCCAAGGCCGGCAACATTCACTCTTCATTATCTTTCTTTCTTTCCTTTTCACTTCCGCCGAATCCCAACATCATCTATCAACATCATTTCATATCAACAGGTTATGGGCCCAGAGCGTCGATATTTGCAGGCGTCGCTCCGTTTGAACATCTTTAATTTTGCGTGTGCGCGTAAGATCGAGCTTATATCCCGCAAGAGACCAGCAGGGGTTAACTGGTGAAAGCATATAGCGCTTGTTAGTAACCTCCTGGGACGTTTCGTACGGATTGAGCACCCTACTCGTGAAGTGCACGGAGTAGGGCAGGTCGAAGAAATCGCACCTCGCACTTGGAGAGAGCATCCAGGGTCCAAGGGTTCAACCTTAGGGTAGGAAGGTAGTTTTTTCCTGTCAGTGCGCCCGCTTTTACCAAAGTTTCATGTTTTATTTTCTTTTCTGATGTGCTTGATGAATGTAAACGATAGTTGGGCTTCGGCGGAAATGAAAAAGGAAAGAAAGAAAAGAAAATAAAGAGTGAAGGTTGCCAGGCTTGGGGCCGAGTTTACTTGGTACTGCGACTTCAGAGTCTTATATAATACCTCTAGTGCGCACTACCACTACAAGAAAACCCTACAGCACTAAGTGGGGACACCCAATACTACCAATCATAATCAAACATAACACAATAAGGGTTGCACAAACTGATTACAGCTTAGTACAACCATGCATAACAACATAACAACACATTACAACAATGCAGACCGAGTGTACTAAGCAGCCAACAACGCATAATAAGTGAGCCGGACATGCCAACAATGTTCCAGCATGCTGCAGCACTGTATAAACACTTCCTCGCATCATCATGACAATGACAAAGCACAAAATACACATGCCACCGCATCCATGTACATACCCTAGCTGTGTTGCGTGCATGGCACGTGCTTGCTTGCACAACCGCACACATGACACACTTCCATATACCTGTAAACCACATGTAGCCACACATATTCTTCAGTACCATGCCCATTCACCTTATGCCAAGTGGCCAGTTCCGTGCCCAGGACCCATAGAATGCATAACACTGTAACCAATACGTTGCATATGAGTAATTGCAGTAGCCAATCATATGCCCGTTTCAAGTTGGGTTTGAGAACACACGCATATGCGCTTTTGTAGAGCAGGTCCCAAGAACAGCCCTCCGTTATATCAAACTTTGGTTCCAAGTGTTGCTCTACGATGTCCCAGGACTACCAGGCACTCGACTATGTGCTAACATCAACATGCTGCACAGCCACTTTTGAGTATGCTCCGGGGGTCGAAAACCCGAACTCCGCCTGTGATTCGCGTACCAGACTCGTCTGGATGAGCGTTGAGATTTGGTTACATGGTCTCCGCTGGCATCCGCGCTGTTGAGTGTGGACAAATCTTCACTCCGGTATCTCTTTCTTATTGTGACATCAGCTACATTCTCTTCAATCCCAGCTGATCGTCGATTCAAGCATCGAGTCCCTCATTCTGCTACATTTGTATTATTTACTTTGGTATTTGAACTCCTTCTGGAACCATTTCTGACTCTAAAGTTGAGTCCGAAACCAGCTCTGGTGTGAAAATCCCTCGCTTCCATGGTAAACGTGGTGAGGATTATACGTTATGGCGACAACGTCTACGGGCTGCATGTCGCATCAAAAGAGTCTGGAATGTCGTAATGTCAGGCTCCGAGGGGTCATACAGTGCTACCACGACGCAGGCGCCGGGCTCAAGCGCTCCGCAGATCACTCCCCGTGTACTTGCCAAACGAGAAAAGGCATGCGCAATCATAATATGCGCACTTGGAGATGCCGCTCTACGTGGGGTTGTAGACGTCGATGATGACCCTGGGCATATGCTCCAACTTCTTGATGCGAGGTATGCGTCTATTAAGACAGTGTCACGTATTGCTGTGGCGACCCAGCTATTCCCAATGTCGTATAATGGTGAGAATATGTCGGACTATGTTGATGTTAGCACATAGTCGAGTGCCTGGTAGTCCTGGGACATCATGGTGCAACACTTGGAAACATAGTTTCATATAACGGATGGCTGTTTTTGGGACCTGCTCTACAAAAGCACATATGCGTGTGTTCTCAAACCCAACGTGAAATGGGCATATGATTGGCTACTGCAATTACTCATATGCAACGTATTGGTTACAAGTGTTATGCATTCTATGTGTCCTGGGCACGGAACTGGCCACTAGGCATAAGGTGAATGGGCATGGTACTGAAGAATGTGTGTGGCTACATGTGGTTTACAGGTATATGGAAGTGTGTCATGTGTGCGGTTGTGCAAGCAAGCACGTGCCATGCACGCAACACAGCTAGGGTATGTACATGGATGCGGTGGCATGTGTATTTATGCTTTGTCGCTGTCATGATGATGCGAGGAAGTGTTTATACTGTTCTGCAGCATGTTGCCACATTGTTGGAATGTCCGGTTCACTTATTGTGCGTTGTTGGCTGCTTGTTTCACTTGGTCTGCATTGTTGTAATGTGTTGTTGTGTTGTTATGCATGGTTGTACATAGCTGTAATCAGTTTGTGCAACCCTTATTGTATTATGTCTGTTTATAATTGGTAGTATTGGGTGTACCCACTTAGTGGTATAGGGTTTTCTTGTAGTTGTAGTGTGACGTAGAGGTGCTTTATAACACGCTGAAGTTCCATTACCAAGTAAACTCGCCCCAAGCTTGGCAACGTTCACTCATTCTTTTGTTTCTTTTCTTGTTCTACAGATCCGCCGTAGCCCAACTATCGTTTACAGCATCAAAATCATCACGGAAGGCGTCCAAGGTTGAGATTGCTGGAGTTGCAAGTGAGAAGTCATCAGTGGTACCGCCGGTTATTGATTGCATCGACACATTTGCAGACCGTGGTGCTACCTCTCATTTCTTCTGTTCTGTATCTGATTTTGTTCCAAACACACTAATGTCAGATAAGACAATTGAACTAGCGGACAACACCACTGTCACTGCTACCCAACAAGGAGATGTCCTACTACCCTTCTTTGATGTGAATCTCAGGTTGTCTGAAGTACTGCCTGCTCCGAATCTGTGATATAACTTAATGTCTGTGGGTTGTTTAGCTGACAAGGGTATCCAATCACTGTTCTGTGATAGGGAAGTACACCTGCAACATGAAAATGGGTTTGACGTTGGACATGGGTCTCGTCATCATCGCTCCGGTTTAGACACCTTGCCAAACCCAATTGCCCATACGGACATATCCAAAATGCTTTCTGCAACGGACGACCGCACAAGTTCATTGTGGCATCGCCGACTGGCACATATGAATGAGCATGACCTTCAACAGGTTGACGACCATGTCGACGGAGTCCCAAAGATCAAGTGCATGGAGGAGGTATGTCGGTCATGTCGCCTTGGCAAGGCACATAAGCTGCCATTTGTGGGCAAGTTTAAACGAGCCAAGCACGTTTGGAAAATTGTGCACTCAGACAATATGGGTCCGTTAGTGCCATCATTCCCAGACCGATTTCGCTATGCTTCTGGATTTGTGGATGATCACTGTTGATGCTAGCACATAGTCAGGTGCCTGGTAGTCCTGGGACATCATGGTGCAACACTTGGAAACAAAGTTTCATATAACGGATGGCTGTTTTTGGGACCTGCTCTACAAAAGCACATATGCGTGTGTTCTCAAACCCAACGTGAAACGGTCATATGATTGGCTACTGCAAATACTCATATGCAACGTATTGGTTACAAGTGTTATGCATTCTATGGGTCCTGGGCACGGAACCAGCCACTTGGCATAAGGTGAATGGGCATGGTACTGAAGAATATGTCTGGCTACATGTGCTTCAGAGGTATATGGAAGTGTGTCATGTGTGCGGTTGTGCAAGCAAGCACGTGCCATGCACGCAACACAGCTAGGATATGTACATGGATGCGGTGGCATGTGTATTTATGCTTTGTCGTTGTCATGATCATGCAAGGAAGTTTCTATACAGTGCTGTAACATGCTGTCACATTGTTGGCATGTCCGGTTCACTTATTGTGCGTTGTTGGCTGCTTAGTTCACTTGGTCTGCATTGTTGTGATGTGTTGTTATGTTGTTATGCATGGTTGTACATAGCTGTAATCAGTGTGTACAACCGTTATTGTGCTATGTTTGTTTATGATTGGTAGTATTGGGTGTACCCACTTAGTGGTATAGGGTTTCTTGTAGTTGTAGTGTGACGTAGAGGTGCTTTATAAGACGCTGAAGTTCCATTACCAAGTAAACTCGCCCCAAGCTTGGCAACCTTTGCTACTTCTTTTGTTTCTTTTCTTGTTCTACAGATCCGCCGTGGCCCAACTATCGTTTACATTATCAAATTCCGCCTGTGATTCGCATACGGGGTTCGTCCTACTGAGCTTTGAGACTTTGTTACACGGTCCCCGCTGCCATCCTAGCTCTTGAGTGTTGACAAATCTCCACCCCAGTATCTTTTTCTTAGTGTGACATCAGCTACAATTCAGCGGCTCTACCGTGATCATTCTCTTCAGTCCCATCTGATCGTCGATCCCAGGCATCGAGTCCCTCACTCTGCTACATTTGTTTTATTTACTTTGGTATTTAAACTCCTTCTGGAACAATTTCTGACTCTGAAGTTGAGTCCGAAACCACCTCTCTTGTGAAAATCCCGCCCTTCCATGGTAAACGTGGTGAAGATTATACGTTATGGAGACATCGTCTACGGGCTGCATGTCGCATCAAAGGAGTCTGGAATGTCGTAATCTCAGGCTCGGAGGGGTCATCCAGTGCTACCACGACGCAGGTCTCGGTCTCAAGTGCTCCGCAGACCACTCCCCGTGTACTTGCCAAACGAGGAAAGGCATGCGCAATCATAATATGCGCACTTGGAGATGCCCCTCTGCGTGTGGTTATAGACGTCGATGATGACCCTGGGCATATGCTCTAACTTCTCGATGCGAGGTATGCATCTAACAGGACAGTGTCACGTATTGCTGTACAGACCCAGCTATTCCGAATTTCGTATAATGGTCAGAGTATGTCGGACTATGTCGACTAGTTTGCGTCCCTATTCTCTCAGCTAGACCGAATGGGGAAGGATGCTGCCATTCCCGAATCCCACAAGGCGATAATGCTGTTAGCCTCTATTGATCCCTACTGCACACTGGAGTCAACGGCTGCGACACTTCGGACAAAGGACCTACCGGAATTGACATGGGACTACGTGGCCAATACCCTCATAGACGAATACAATGCTCGCAAAATTGATTCAGCTCCTTCTGGTCATAGTGGCACACGCATGAAGAGCAGAAGTAAGGGCAGTAGCCGTTCAAGTGGACACACCACATCGTTAAATGTTTATGACATTGATACAAGTAGATCAGATCCCAACTCATACGATGACTGCAACGGGCGCGCTTATGCTATTGCACGCAAAAAGAGTTATCATTGCAGCTTCTGTGACAGAGATGGTCACACGCAGGACCGATTTCACATGAATCCGGAAAATCCAGACAATCACCTGGCTAAAGCTATCTTGGAGAAACTCAAAACTAGTTCCAGTGAGAAGCTCAAGCACTCCGGAAGGTCATCAGAAAAAGAATCTAAGATTGAGATCGCTGCAATGTATGCTTAAAAGTATGCAGTGGTGCTCCCTGCGTCTACTTTCATAGACACCTACGCAGACAGTGGTGCCACATCCCACTTCTTCACTTCTGCTTCTGCGTTCGTCCCGAACACATTGGTTGACATACAGCAAAGGACGATTAAGGTCGCTGACAACACTACAGTCTCTGCTACACAAACAGGGGATGTAATACTCCCTTTTTTGGAGGCTAACCACAGGTTGACAGATGTACTTCTAGTCCCGGATCTTGGATACAACTTGATTTCTATAGGTTGTACTGCCGGTAAAGGCATTCAGTCCTTTTTCTGTGCGAATGAGGTTTGTAGAGATTGGATATGGGCAACGTGACATGTCGTCTCGTTTGTACACTATGCCATATCTAGTAGAGCATAATGACTTCGTTTCGCATAGCTATGGTGTTAGTGCAGTGTTCCCTGATGTTGGGCAAAATCTCCCGCAGGTTAGTAGAGCGCACGTGTTTCATCAGAGTGTTGGAGGAGCACATGTGCATGATCAGAATTTGCATGCAAATAATGCCAAAGATTACATTGTTCTCCAAGACCCAACCAAGAATGGTCTGCAGGGAATGATATTCTCAGCTTCCTACACACCAGACCATAATGCCATTGCCGAGCGCATCAATCGCACAATGGAAGAAGCTGCTCCAGCTTTGCCGATTCAGGCACACGGGCAAGATTGCCTATGGCCGTATGCATAGAAATATGATATTTGTATATGCGATAGATCTCTCCACTCTACCACCGGTCTGAATCTATAGCTTTTAATGGGTGGTGGTAATCCGTCGTTGAAGTATGCTAAAGCGTTTGGATGCGCAGCATATATATTGAAAATGAACCCAGACACCAAGTTTGAGTCTCGTGCAGTTGAGGGAGTGTACTTGCAGACTCTGGAGCATGGTGCTTCCCAGGAACTCGAGAAGGAGTGTTGATGTTAGCACATGGTCGACTGCCTGGTAGTTCTGGGACATCATGGTACAGCACTTGGAAACAAATTTTTATATAAGGGAGGGCTGGTTTTGAGAGCTGCTTTGCAAAAACGAATACGCATATGTTCTCAAACCCAACGTGAAACGGGCATATGATTGGCTACTGAATATATTCATATGCAATGCATTGGTTACCAGTGTCGTGCATCCTATGGGTGATGGGCATGGAACCGGCCACTTCGCATATGGTGAATCGGCATGGTACTCAGGAATATGTGTGGCTACATTTGGTTTACAGGCACATGCAGGTGTTGCATACGTGCAGTTGTGCAAGTAAGCACCCATGCACGCAACACACCTAGGGTATGTACATGGATGCGGTGGCATGTGAATTTGTGCTTTATCATAGTCATGATGATGCAAGTAAGTGTTTACACAGTGCTGTCACCTGCTGGCACATTTTTGGCATGATAGTTTCACTTGTTGTGCATTGTTGGCTGCTTGGTTCACTTGATATGCGTTGTTGTAATGTGTAGTTTTGTTGTTATGCATCGTTGCACGTAGCTGTAATCAGTGTGTGCAACCCTTATTGTGTTATGTTTGATTATGATTGGGAGTATTGGGTGTCGCCAATTAGTGGTGTAGGGTTTTGTTGTAGTGCTAGTGCGAGGTAGATGTGCTATATAAGACTCTGAAGTTGCAGTACCAAGTAAACTCGCCCTCAAAATTGGCAACCTTCACTTCTTATTTTCTTTCGTTCTTTCTTCAGCAGATCCCCTGTAGCCCAATACTCGTGATAAACATTATAATTTGCACGTGGTATACATTGTATGGGTCTTATGTACAGCATGGGCCATTTGTCATGATGGGAATGCACAACGTACATGAGATTCTCTGTGGCTACATCAGGTTTACAGGTACATCAAATTGTTGCAGACTTGTGATCGTGTGCGCCAGCATGTGCACGGTACGCAATGAACTTACGTAATAGATATGGATGCAGTGTCATGTAAAGTTGTGCATTGTCACGGTCATGATGACGCAAGTAAGTGATTATACAGGGCTGTGACATGCTCAAACACTGTTGCCAGGGTTGTTTCACTTTACTGTGCTTCGTTTTCATGTGCTGGAATAGGTTATGCATGATTGTAGTGAACTGTCGCCAGTTCGTAAAGCCCTTACTGTCTTACAAGGAAAAGCGGTCTTCGGCCACAGGTGGCGCTCCGTCCCGTGGCAAAATGTTTGCATAAGATATCCGCACAAATTTTCGTTTACGCGTAATCTAAACTATCTCAAATTAATGACGCCCATGTACAAAGCATATACCTCTTTGTACAACAAGATTTTTGATGCTTACCGGCATTGGATGGAAATCATGCGCATTTTGGGGCGTGTCTTCTTCATCATGAAGTAGTAATACATGATTAGATTTTTTTACACGCGAGAGTGTAACACAGACTAGACCTGACAAACCATAGTTTGTTCAAACATCAATTATCATTTTCTTCACTCTTTGTTGCGTACTATTCCATGTAGTCCAGGTCCATGTACAAGGAGGGTCGCTTGAAATATCTTTCCCGCAGGGAAGACTTCAGACGTCTATGCAGTATTACCTTTCGAATCAAAACCTATCGCTCTCCACGGGGTTCTATCACAAGTGCCTGTACCTCTCGATTGATGCAAACTTGCCTGAAGTCAAAGAGGTTCCAAGCTGCTTTAATCGCGCCCACCACTCTCGCTCTCATGTACGCCCTGGTTTCATATTGAAGCATGTTGCTCTGTGCACCTCATTAACTCTCCGTTCGACTTGATACAACCAAGTATTGTTATTTGGAACTCTTGAAAGCGTACTATATCAGCTATGATACAGCGCGGCCTCCTTAAATTCTGTCAACATTGATGTGAGCCTTATATTTCATTGTGAGATCTGGATTGTACGGAACCATTTTCAAATCTTCTGCCCTTCTTCTTCGGGATCTCACTCGGTTTTTGTACTGAATTATCATTGTATAAGCCCACATTTCTTGTCTATCATACCCAAACCTGCAGCTCCCGTTAGAGGTACTACCACAGCAATATGGAGAGTGTCTGTGCATATTCAATTTCTTCACCAATTTCCTGAGTTTCTGGTCTTGAAGCGAATCACCCCGAGGCAGTTCGGCTTTGATCAAAGTGTCCATGATCTCAGGATCTTCAATAACGCCCCCCTCCAACCCAAAAAGGATGTGATGATGTGGAGTATTTCTATCCTGGAACTCAAGCCTGGCGGCAATCCCAATGCATTTCAACCCAAAGAGCTGTTCTGAACTATTCTGTACTTCCTTCATGATTGAATTTCCATACGTTTGGTAAACCCTTGCAATAATATCTGGCCTGAGAGAAGGACAGTTTCTGTCTCCCTGTGGAGAAAATGGTCCAGTGTTTTCGTTGTCCATACTAAGCCTTTTCATCTCTTCCCGCCATACGTTCATTGTGACTGTGACGAGAAGCATCGGGGAGCCCAGTTCCGCAACCATTGCTTGCAAATCCAGACGTTTTTGCCTCCAGTACGTCAGATAAGTGTTTTGATTACTTGGAAGGAAGAGTCTACCGGGCGGGCCAAGTTCATCTCTTCCGGTATGGATTCCAGCCCAAAGCTCCCGTTCTCCAACCATTCTCATCTGTTCTGTTACCAAGTAGCGAAGTCTCAAATCTTCAATGTTTGTACTAGTACGAAGCAACCATTGCTTAAGAAGAGTACCAGAGTTCAGCAGCACATTATCGGTGTACAGTTTTCGCTTAGATTTTTCTGCCCATATAAGGCTCCTTTCGTCTCGGTTGTTCGTATCCCTTGATGAAACATATGTGCCTGTATCATACGGGGCATGAATCTCACCGTTAGGGTAGAGCAGTGGAAAAGCTCTTTTCTCAGCTTTCATTGAATCAGGCTTCAGACGCTTGTACTTGACAACTCGATGTGGGAGATTTCCGGTTGACATGTGATGTGATTCTCTTCACACTACCAGCTGGGCAGCTGGGCCTTCCGACCTGAGCAGTCCAATTTGCTATACGACTACAGCTCTTATTGCAAGAGGTCTGCCTCGGCTGTCTTCTAATAACGGTCCTGCACCGGAGCTCACCTCAATTCGGGGCTCATGGGCACCTTGATAATTCCAGACAACTATTCCTCCCTGAACAGCGTCTGCAGAAATATCCGTAGTAGAATCATCTGCTTCTGATCTCTTTCAAACATTTTCGTCAGATCTGAACAAATTTCTATGTCTTTGTTGGACAATATCTGGTGTTGGTTGCAAGAGATCCTATAAATTTGGAACCAATTGTCGAATATTCGGGTTATAAACCTTTCAAATCGTGAAAGAATTAGAATCATCCCGTGAGTTAAGACTAGGAGAACCCTCCGACCATAAGTATGTGTATTGCACCTCTTGACCTGGAACCGAAAGAGCCACATTGCCTTGAAGTCGAAGAAATGACGGACCACCACCCTGAACGTACTTCATATCCATGAATGGGACAACAGTTGCAAATAACCTATTTCAGTGTGTTGATATCGTGTGAAAAGAACGCGGGCGATGTATGTGTTCAAGTTGCGAATGGATATGCAGTCGTATGAAAAGAAACTCCAAGCCATCTAGAGCTTTTTTAGCGACAGCATGTTCCTTTGCTCTCTGCACCAAGCAGAACTGCGCCACAATCTTTGCACATACGAATACGAAGAAGCCACCCGGAATATTTGAGAGGATAACGAGGTGCTCGATGGACGTTTGCAGCGCACGTTCAACAGCACGCTAGAAGTGTGCCAGTGATTCGTTGATACTCCGGATATGAAAACCTCAGACGTCCGAGGCCTTGACCATTATCTTCTGCCTTTGCATCCCAGACATATTTTGCTCCATAGTGAAGGTCTTTGTGACGTCTCCCAGTGGACTTCATATCTGTCTTATCTCTTTCCAGTTGAATGCCGGAAGAATGATAGGAGTTGAAGCAAATCTCTTCAGGTTTATGGGGTTTTTAGGGTTTTTAGGGGATTTTAGGGGATTTTAGGGGAAGCTCGGTTCTAGTTCCTGAGTCTACCTGTGCAAGTTCACCAGTTATGTCTCGATTATGCACGGGCCGTATACTCAGTCTTGGACGACTGCCTGCTTCTGACCTGCATTCACAACGTCTTGATGGCGGTCGATGCGAAGAATAGCTCATGTAGGACTGCGGGAACCGAAGAGAGATTGAGAGATTTAGTGATCACCTTTCGATGGCACATCTACCGTTTCTGTCCTTTCAATACAGCGCTGGTGTTGCACAATAGTTTCCCGCCTGAACTATACGTGTACATATTGTTTTGATTGTCTAGAGATGTTCCTGACACCAGCAGTACCTTGATAGTTCACATACGTAGTACTTTACAAATTTGGCATAATGGGAATGCACAGCGTACATGAGATTATTTGTGGCTACATCCGGTGTACAGGCACATCTCATTGTTGCAGACGTGTGGTTGTGTGTGCCAGCATGTGCACGGTACCCAAAGAACTTAGGTTATGGATATGGATGCAGTGTCATGTGAAGTTGCGCATTATCATGTTTATGATGACGCAAGTTAAGGATTATACAGGGCCGTGACATGCTTGAACATTGTTGTCATTGTTGGTTCACATGCTGTGCTTCGTTTGCATGTGCTGGAATATGTTATGTATGGTTGTAGTGAACTTTCGTCGGTTTGTGCAACGCTTATTGTTTTATGTTTGAATATGATTGGTAAGATTGGGTGTCCGCACTTAGTGGTTAGGGTTTTTCTTGTAGTTGAAGTGCACTCTAGTGGTGCTATATAAGTTGCAGATGTTGCAGATCCAAGTAAATCACCCAAAGTCTGACAACCTTCACTCTTGTTTTTACTTCCTTCTTTCTTTGACATTTAAGTCGAAGCCCAACTTCATCTATCAACTTCATTTATCAACAAACGTTTAGGGGCAAGAGCGTCGACATATTGCAGACGTCACTCTTATTTAAATTTCTTATGTTTTACGGTTGCGCATATTGTGGAGACCTAGTTGAAAAGGTGAAATTAGGCAAAACGTTCAGGGACTTTTGTCTGGTACACCGACCTGCGCCTGTTCCATTCCTTGTTTTATTGGTTTCAGCGCACAAAGATCGGGCTATTTTATCGCAAGAAACGATTAGGAATTAACTGCTGAAAGCATATTGCGCTTATAAGTAACCTTCCTGGGACTTTTCGTACGGTTTGAGCACCCTGCCCTCGAAGTGCACAGAGTACGGCAGGTCGAAGAAAATCTCACCTTGCACTTTAAGAGAGCATCCAGGGTCCATGAGTCCAACCCTTAGGGTAACGGAGGTAGTCTTGTCTGTCAGTGCGCTCACGTTTACTAAACATCATCTCTTACTTTCTTTTCCGATTGTGCTTCATTGCTGCTCCTGAGGACACTCCTGGTGTAGGGGACTCGAACTCCACCTCTGATTCGCGTACCAGACCCGCCTGGACGCGGGTTGAGACTTGGTAACACGGGCTTTGCTGGCCCCCTTGTTGTTGAGTGTTCAGATTATTGAACTCCGGCACTCATTTCGCAGTGTTATCTCAGTTTCAAATTTTGGCTGACTCTTCGATTCAACACTTTCCCTCTTTTGAAAATCGGTTTTTTAGAAGCATCAAGTTCTGCAACAGGTTGAAGCGGCAGGGTAGGGAGGGGCTGGGGAAGCAAAGGAAGTTCGCCAGCTCTTGCTCGGATTTATTTGGCCTTACTAAAATCACAATTTGTATAGCACTCCCACTTCTTTTCCGTCGTAACTTTGACTAAAGCGGAAACCTAAACCAGTAGCCAAAGACCCTCAATACTACCAGTCACCATCTAACATAACATACCCACGCTATAACGAGCCCATGACACCTTACATCAACTGAACACAACAACGCGCCAACACAGCACCATAAGTTATGTGCCCGCACACAGCCATGACAAAGCACAAATTCATGACAAACAACACAAGCTCACATGCCAACTTTCCAACGCATCTGAACTCAGCCTTGCACGTCAGAGTAATTCACCACATCACGTGTACGTGTTAGTGCATCAATTCTTTCATCATAAACCATTTTGTGTACCTGTAAACCTGATGAAAGTGCCCACATTCCTTACCAAAATAACACTGCTGTACCACATATCCCGTGTGTCCAACAACCATACATAGGTGCCCTGTACACTGTGCAAACTGTACTAGCTTGACACTTGGGTTTGCCAACCTAGCCACCTGGTGCAATAGCACTTGTACGCACTACAATGCATATTTACATTTGCAGTATCCAATCACAAGCCAGACTCACGTTGAATTTGCACAGTGACGCATAGGTGCTTTTGCAGAGGCACCCTCCAAAACAGCCCATGCTCCATGGAACATTTGATTTCCAGTGACAGCACATGTACGTCTCCCACACGTCCATCACTCTGCTTTGCAACATATATTCATTTGTGTTTCAGCTCCTTCTTGAAGTATGTCTGACTCCAAATTTGAGACTGAAACGAACTCTGGTGTTAAAATCCCACGCTTTCATGGTAAGTGTGATGAGGATTATACACTATGGCTACAGCGATTTCGTGCAGCGTGTCGCATGAAAAGTGTCTTGATAGTAGTGACGTCAACTCTGGATGAGTCATCGAGTGCCACACTGACCCAAGATTGAACTTCCAGTGCTGCTCCAAGAACTTCCTGACTCATGACAAAACGCGAAAAGGCATGTGCAATCATCATCCGTGCACTTGGAGATGTCCCTTACGATTTGTCATGGATGTGGATGATTATCCTGGCTAGATGCTAAAACTATTGGATGCACGTTATGTATCCAATCGAATGGTATCTCGTATCGCTGTACAGACTGAACTGTTCCGAATGTCGTATAATGGCCAAAATATGTCGAAATATGTGACCCAGTTTGCCACGTTTTTCTCACAATGGGACCGAATGGGGAAGGACTCTGCAATTCCAGAGTGACATAAGCCTCCAATGCTGTTGGCATCTATCGACCCCAACTGCTAAGTAGGCTCAATTGCTGCAGCACTTCGAAGAAAGTAAAACTTGGAACTAACGTGAGACTATGTGTCAACTACTTTGATTGACGAGTACAACGCTCATCAATTTGGCTCTGCCAGTTTCAGTCGGGGTCCTAACCGGAAAAAAAAACCAAGGTAAGGGCAACGGCCGTGAATTTGGACCTAACAAAAGTTCAAATTGGGACGAAAATGATTGTAACGCATCAGATTCCAACTCTACTTTTGAGTCCATTGGGCGTGCTTATGATGTTGCCAGTAAAAACTGTTATCATTGCACCTCCTGCGACCACGACGGTCATACCCAGGACCGATGCCACATGACCCCTGGCAATCCGGACAACCGTTTACCGAAAATCATGCTGGACTAACTCAAAGCTAGTTCTGCTGACAATTCCAAACCCTCTGGGAAAGTCGCAAGAAGAGCATTCAAGATTGAGATCGCCAGATTGGGTCTCGAGACGTCTATAGTGATCCCATATGCGTGCAATGGATTTTAAATCTATGAAGGCAGTGGAGCCACCTTCCATTTTCTTTGTTCTTCATCTTCGTTTGGACCCAACACATTGGTTGATGTATTTCAGAGCTCTATTGAGCTTGCTGACAACACTAAGGTCATTGCCATTCACAAGGACATGTTTTACTGCCCTTCTTCGAGGCTAACCTGCGATTGACAGATGTGCTGCTCGTACCAGATCTTGGATACAACCTGGTGTATGTTGGTCGTGTGGCCGATAAAGCCATTAAATCGATGTTATGTGCTAGTGACGTTGGCTCTTCACACGAAAAAGGGTTCGAAATTGGATGTGGTGAACAAGACATGAGCTCTACGCTGTACACACCACCACGTCCAATCGACCATATCGATCACGGAACGCTCCTATCTGCCAAAGACTTGGACCTTACAATGGAGTGGCACCGCCGAATTGCACATATGAACCCACGACACATTCAAAAGGTACACGAGCAAGTCCATATAGTCCGAAAGTGAAAGCAGATGGAGAAGGTATGTCGGCTGTGTCGACTGGGCAAGGCGCATAAACTTCCGTTCTTAAAAACGTTCAAGCCAGGAAACGAGTTTGGACACATTGTGCACTCGGACATGCTTGGTCCTTTGCTCCCATCGATTCCTGATCGTTTTCAATAGGCGTCTGCGCACACCGATGACTGGTCCCGATATGCTCTGTGACGCAACTCACGCTGGTTATAAAAAGAAAGGAAGAAAAGGGAGGAAGAAGAAACAAGAAAGTAAAACAAGGAAGGTTGTTAGCCTTAGTCGACCAGTTTACTCGAGACCGAGCAAAGCCACCTTACATATACCCTACCGCACGCACTTCACCATCTTCACAGCAAGCGACAGTGGCAGTTGCGCCACTACACTACACGTTCTTCGTGTTTGCTGGTGTACACGAAGAGGGCGCACAATCTAGAGTGTCACATTTTCAAATAACTGAATTAATCAATGCAGCAAATCCATTGCCAGTTCCTTGATCTGCAACCGGCTCTAATGAATCAAGAATTTCCATCCTGGCACTCCAACCTCTCAGTGCAGCCCACAAACGCACATTGTCCCAAATCGCGCAATACAGCTCCTATTTGCATTTTTAGCATTGAAGCACAACCGTCTACTGCGCACACGCTTGGAACAAACACATCACTCCACTTGTGTATGTCCACAATTCAGTACCAGACACTCCATACAACATAACAATTGTGCGCCATACAATGGATTAAGAGTATCGCAGTAGCCAATCACATTGCCGTTTCAATTTGGGTTTGAGCAGAGGCGCATATGCGCTTTTGGAGCGAGGGGCTCCAGAAGTGCCCATCGTCCCCTGGAGAATCGATTTTGAAACAAATTGACGCCTTCTGGGGGGTTTGGTCTGTCATTCGACCACTTCCAGACTTCAGCACTCCTCCTAGAGTTCCTGTCCAACATACATCCATTTGAGAATTGCATTAACACTCATACGTTCTAATGGCTTGGTAGGTGCATCGGCATCGTTCAGCTCACTTGGGAAGTATTGAAAACTAATCACATTGTATCTTATGAGATCTCTGATAAAGTGAACCTTTACATCAGTGTGCTTAGCACGACTAGAAGGACACCTTTCAGCCCCAGCCCACTCCAATGCGCACTGGTGGTCAGAGTGCAGAGGAACCAGAGTTTTCACGTTGAAGCCGCATTGCCGTAGCACACGAGCAACCCATACCACTTCCTGTACAGCCAACGTCGGAGCATAGTACTCCGTCTCGCCAGTTGATAGCGCAAATGACGCTTGTTTTGTACCATCATACCAGCAAGTTGCTGACCCACGTGTAACAATATACCCGGGCATCAACTTCCAACTCCTAGTGTCTCCAGCGCAGTCAGGGTCTACAAAAACCATGCAGATCTACAAATCCAAGCCTGTAGCATAGCACATGCTGCCGCGTACCACACAGGTACCTGAGCCCACGCTTCAATGCTTTGTGACCCCAAGCGGTAGGAGTACTCTGAAAACAGGCCAGAATGAGCACTGGACTGGGTATATCCACCCTAGTACGTAGTGCGAAGTAAAGCAGAGACCCGACCATCTGCTGGTACAACTGCACATCCATTCGTGATTTGTTCTCCTCCGTTGTTACCGATGTGAGGAAGTACTCCAGAATAGGGCGTGGTACTGGCTTAGCGTTCTGGAAACCAAATCGTCGAACTATACCTACAATATACAGCGACTGTCTCAGCTTAACACCAAGAAGCTGTCCAGCTGTACCTATCTTCCATGACAACTCCACGCCAAAAAGCAGACTGATTCCGTTTTCAATGCGAATCTCATAGAGTGCTTTATGCTCCTCCAATCCCGTAGTCCGTTGCTCCATTGTTGGCGTGAACACCAGAATGTCGTCCACGAATACGAGTATTCAACCATACATGCCATCTCCAGCTTTTGTCTGAATGCGCACGCTGCGCTGGATAGTTCATCAAAACGCAACCTCTACATATCTGCTTTGAACTTGTGTTTGTTAGAATTAGTTATTATTTACTATTATTTGAATATAGTTGGCATTAGCATCAGTTCTAACGTGCACAACCCAGCTTTTTTTGTTCTACACGATCTCCTGGTGAGACTGGTTACCCATTTGCGATGACAAACTGGCCTTGAAGCCGAGTTCACCTCTTCGTGACACTCTGTTAATATGACATGAAAACATGTTCATGTCAGAGAAGTCTTTGCTTATCACGCGGACGTACTGGCTCCAAAGTACACGTGACCTACTACTCATATCGATGACAGACACATCAGACGGTACAACACGGATCGAACGGCCATGAATAACTCCCGAGGGAGTCGTGCCAAGTCATCACTGGCCCCCTGGGTCCATGGCAGATCACCAAGAACTTGTCTGATGACAAGTCATTAGCATTGATGGAATTTTCCAAGTCATCAAACGACTAGATCAGGCAGTGAGCCCGGTAAACCAGTCGCGTACGGAGGCCAGCACGAACACCAAGCATCATACCGTTTAACCCGGACGAATTGTCATCGGCTAGTGGTACTGCTAGAACTAGACTAGAAACTCTATATAAACCCCGACGGATGTTCCGAACTTCTAACTTGGAACTTCACCATCGACTTCCAACCATTTCAACCACTGCAACTCTTTTCCTAACAGTTTGTCATGCTAGATGAGGCTATTTCAAACCGTACATAGCCTTGAGTACCTTGTAGAACTTTGCGGTCAAACCAAGACCACCACGCGGCAACATCACCCACACGTCGTCTTTAAGCTCAACGTTGAGAAATGCAGTCTTAACATCCATTTGAGCCACATACATCTGAATAAAAAGTGCAACGTACAGGAAAACATGCGGACCAGACTGAATGGGACTACTGGCGCATATGTATCCATGTAGTTCTGCCCGTATGTCTGGTGATTGCCACCAGCCACAACACTAGCCTTGAATCTATCAACCGATCCTTTGGCATCGTACTTGACGTTTAAGATGACATGAGTGGGAAGAGGCTGAGAGGCAGGTGATTCATCCTCCTCCCAAGTGTTCTTCTCCTCCAGACATGTTATTTCTTCATCAATGGCATTCTCCCAAAGGCTCTACTAGAGTGGTGTGGCAGACAGTGCTTCGCCCAGAGTAGGTTCATCACTGTTGGTAATATCCATTTGTGATGTTGCACTATCGGTCATGTACCACCATTTAGCTGGTGCACGTCATGTATGGCGAGAATAACATGGTTCTGGTTCAGACTCCGGTAACACATCAGTATCGGCAGTAGTTTATCTAACACTTGGGGGATTCTTAACACCACTGTCTGGTTCCGAATCATCATCAGAGGTATTCTCGCTATCATTTGGATGCTTGGTACAGCTTTCAGTACTCTGTGCTGTTGGTATAGGAGTGGACTCAATAGGTTCCATATCACTCTCAGTGTCGAATGAATTGTTCACAGAAACCATCTTACTACTCTCAGTATCAATGTCAGAGTGATATGCGCATTCATTAGTATCATCTGATGCACCTTCATCACTCATAACATGTTCCAGATATGGTGCAACAGGGGAATTGGACTCGATAAATGTCACATGCCGAGACTTTAAAATGCATGGAATCTCATCACTATCATTGACTAAAACATCATAAAAACCATGCTCAATAGTCTGCAAGTACACTCCCTCAAGTGCCTGAGACTAGAAAGTGGTATCCGGTTTCATCGTAAGAACGAACGCAGCACACCCAAACACTTTGAGATGCTTCAGTGATGGTTTTGAACCAGTTATCAAAATGTAAGGGATGCTTCCAGTTGCTGACAAACTCTATTGCAAACATGTATGGCGTGTGTTAACGCATATGGACCTAAGTACTCTGATAGACGTGCCTGTATGAGCAAAACTCGAGCAGCCTCGTCCATAGTGCCATTTATGCGCTCGGTTATTGCATTATGTTTCGGAGTGTACGGAGGAGAGAAAGAAGTGTCTTGAAGATCGTTGGCAGGGTTCAGCTGCAACGCAATATACTCTTCGGCATTACATGAGTGCACTTTTGCAATGCCCACTCCTCCAAGCTGCTGGAACTTGTGCTCAACTGCCCTCGAATACAACAGCAATTTCACTTTTATGGTTAATGTAGCCTGAGAGTGCATACCTTGAATGCTCGTCAAGGAAGGTAGAGGCATAGTGAGACCTTTGTGGGAATGACGGTAAAAGGGATCCTGTCGGAATGTAACACCTCACCTACGCCTGATGCCCGGTCATACTTGCCAGGAAAAGCAAGTTTATGCACCTTACCAAGCATACAAGGGCGGCATATCTCCTCCATCTCCGACATCTTCGGCACACCTTTAGCATGTTTTTAAAGTGACCGGAGGTCACGCGCATTGATGTGGGCAAGTCACGTATGCCATAGATTATCAATAATGGCCTCCAATATCTTCATGCAATGATCTCCACTAGTTTGCGACGATGGTGAGGCTGGGTAGGTACACTGCAATATCGGATCGGGTAAGGTGCACAACCCCGAACGTCGGTAGCGATGGGCACTGGAGAATACAAACTCATTGTCCAAGGTGAGACGAACTTCACTTGAGCGAAAGAAGGATTCAGTGCCCTTGTCCGCCATGCATTCTACGGACACCAAATTGTATTCCGGTTCTGGAGCAAACAGTAAATCAGTCAATTATACGTTTGCGTACTCAAATGGCAATACTATGTCGCCCCGCTGCGTTGCAAATACTTCAGTGTTGTCGGCAAGGATGATGGTTTGAGTT
Source organism: Gracilariopsis chorda (assembly GCA_003194525.1). Taxonomy (NCBI): domain Eukaryota; phylum Rhodophyta; class Florideophyceae; order Gracilariales; family Gracilariaceae; genus Gracilariopsis; species Gracilariopsis chorda. Next base: position 19,556 of record NBIV01000189.1, read on the forward strand.
TCTACATGTTGCAGCGATTTGAAAATAAACGCAAACACCGAATGGAAGAAGTGTGATGTAGCACCACTATCGGCATAGGTCTCCATATCGTGACTGGTGGGAGGTATCATAAGACTTTTCCAGTGCCATACCACATAATTCAATCCTTGATGAACTAACAGCCGGCTTATTGGAAGACTTGGACGCCCCAGATTTGCTCGTTGAAATAACGTTAAGCTTATCCAGGGTGCTTTTCGATAAGTTATTATCCGGGTTATTGGGATTCACATAGCATCTGTTGTTTGTGTGACCATCACGATCACAGAATTCACAGTGAGACGACCGGTTCCTGGGCACCACATATGCTCTACCAGCTGTACTTGGCCGATCATCAGAGTCACTTCTGTCCCTGGCGTAATGCACTGGTGCGAGTATTTATCCCTTCGTGCTGAGCCTGACCGTGTGTCTGAAAACTTGGGCTGTTTTGAAGGTATTCCATAACAAGCGTTTGATCCGTGCATCTGACCTTCGGGCGTTTGTACGACGAGGCGAGGTGGCTTAAGCTGACCTCCTTCTCAGGATCAGGCTACGTGTGACCTATTTTGGTTGCACGTTAGTAGCGTACTTTGGATACCAGAGTGACTTTAGTCTCGAGGACGCGCAAGATCTTGCAAGAGACCAGAGAGGGTATATTGGTGAAGGCGTATCTTTGGTCATGAGCAATTCCCTTAACGTCTCGTAAAGAGCATGGCGTCTTCTTTTGAGACGCAGAAAGAGGTAGACAGAAGAAGTCTTTGCCTACCCGGAGGGTCTCCGGCGGCCAGGGGTACGACTTCTTAGGGTAGCCGAAATAGAATTCTCTGCCAGTGTGCCTGACTTTGAAGTTTTCATTTCTTTGGTTTTGTTTGTTACTATTGTTGTTGGTGACTGTCTGTTGTCGAAATTGTGCCTTTTTGTTCATTTTCACCTACAATGGACTCGTTCGGTTGCATCAAGATCGAGAAGTTGGAAGAGGATAACTTACACGTATGGAAGCAACACGTTGAGTTGCTTCTGGCGCTCAAAGACCTCGATGACTATCTCGAAACAACCAAACCGACGGATGATGACGAGCTGTCAGAATGGAAGAAGAAAGATGCCAAACTACAGCTGTGATTGGTCTGACGATCAGTGATGAGCATTTGAATCAAGTTAGAGACACCGACAATGCTGTAGAAATGTGGAAAGCCATATGCGACGTGTTCCAGTGCCAGAAGATGCTCAACCGAATTAGTGCATGACGTTCGTTCTATACCGCCAAGATGCAGGATGACGAGAAAGTGTTACAGTTAATCAATCGAATACGTCATCTTGCATCAGATCTTGAGAGTATGAATGTCACGGTTGAGAAGGAAAATGTTGCTATGGCTATCTTATTTGCACTACCGGAACGATTTGAGCACGTCACCGTTGCCAATGACAATACAATTGGTGACTGCCAACACGGACTGAAGTTTTTGAACAGTTGTTTGCTGCAAGAAGAGCAGCGAACGCATGACCGTGCAAAGAAAGAGTCTGGTAGTGACGAAGTTTTCGTTGGCAGAGAGTCTCGGAGGAAGTCCGTTGTGTGCTACTAATGTGGAAAGAAGGGTGATATCCCAAGCAACTGTTTTAAGAAACAGCGTGCTGAGGCCAACAAAGGACAAGATGCTGCTGCCCATCCAAGTGCGCACACGGTTCTTGGAAACGACGACGGTGCAGGCTGCAGTGATTCTGACTACGTGTGTCTCACTGCCAGTGGTTACAACGAGCCAACCAACACTGACTGGATCACTGACTCTGGAGAAACTGCGCACATGACTTATGATGACTCCATCTTTGGAAAACACGAGAGCAAAAAGTCGTCTGGTGTTGACATCGGTAATTATTCCAAGTTAAAGTCACGTGGCGATGGCAGTGTCAACATTGATCTTGCTGTTGAAGTGCAAAACCTTGAAGGCCGGTAGAGCAATGTAATGTATGTACCGAGCTTGAAGTACCATCTGCTCGCAGTATCGTCGATGTGAGACTAGGGTGCTACTGTGGTGTTCGACAAGCACGAGGTCTGGGTGTATAAGGGCTTCACGCTGTTCGCAAAAGGGCGTCACATTAAAGGCCTGTACTACCTCTACACTGCAATTGACCTACCGAAACAATCGAACAGCGCACTAGTGTCGGACTTGTCACTATTGCATCAACGAATGGCTCATATAAATGTTGATGCATCAAGCACATGGCTCATAATGGCGTTGTGGCGGGTCTAAATGTAGATATGAATCAATCGATTGATGTGTCTGACTCCTGTGTTTTGGGCAAGTATACCTGCACCCCCATTCCCAAGCAGGGGGGGAGCGGACTAAGGCACCATTGGAACTCGTGCACTCTTATATGTTTGGTCCAATACTGGTTGTTTCCTTCGGAGGCTCGCGTTAATTTGTCACATTCATTGATGATCTCTCACGTTTTTGCTTCGTGTAAATGCTCAAGACAAAAGATGAGGTGTTGCGAATGTTTGTAAAATGGCTCATGTTTGTCAAAAACCAGACCGAAGCGCATGTGAAGACAATAATTGCGCGCGAATGTGTATTGCATGCGTTACGCACAGAAAAAGCCGGTGAATATTTATAACACAAGTTTACACACGAACTTGAATGCCATGGTATTGAAAATCAGCGCATGGTGCCTTACAATCCACACCAGAATGCTGTTGCAGAATGCTTTAACCGAACACTCATGGACTTGGTGAGGTCAGTATTGCATTACAAGAATTTCCCTAAACGTTTCTGGGCAGAGGCACTGATCGTTGCAGTGTACGTGCGCGATAGAGTGACATACAAGCCCCTCCAAAATAACGTAACATCATTTGAGTTTTGAAGTGGACAAAAGGCTGACTTGAGCAATCTGCTTTTGTTTGGTAGTCAGTGCTGCAACAAAGTAGTGGAACACAAGCTGAAGAAGCTAGAGCAACCTGCAGTAAAGGCGACCTTCATTGGCTACACATCTGGCTGGCATTGATTCAAATGTGGAATTATCAGTGAAATAAGGTACTTGTGTCCAGGGATGTGAGGTTTGACGAGTGTAGTGATTCCGATCAGGGTATTCACCAAGTCAATGATGACGCCTATGCTAAGATTGACATATCAGACAAGTCGAAACCGCCTGTCAACCGTACCTTTACGACACCCACCGATGCTGCTCAAGATGATCCTGCTGCACCAAACACTGCAATTGACGATGATTCAGACAGTCATGATGAGCTCACAGCTCTTCCTCAGAGTAAAACGGATATACCAGAACCACAAAAACTCCGAAGACCCATTCGTGAACGCAAAGCACCTACCCCGTGGTGGTGCGGCACAGTCCTACGCACGCCCAGTGATGACATCCCATCCTCGTATTCGGATGCATTGTTACGACCAGATTCCAAAGCGTGGGTCAGGGCTATGGACAGTAATTATGAGTCCTTGATGGAGGATGACACATGGTATTCAGTGCCAAGTCCAGCCAACAGCAGCGTGATTTCATCCAAATGGATATATGTGCAAAAGTATGAGGCCGGTGCAAGTGGTGATCCAACTGTGCGGTAGAAGGCTCGCGTGGTGCTCGTGGTTTCCTACAAGTTGAGGGCGTTGATTGTTTTGAGAGGTATGCGCCAGTTGTCAAGTTTACATCTATAAGGGTGATTCTATCCATTGTGGCATTGCAGGACTATCACCTACACCAGATGGATGTGAAGACTGCAATCTTGATTGACGACCTCTAGGAAAAGGTGAAAATAGAGCAGCCAGACGGGTTCGTCAAAGCTGGTAATGAGGAATTGGTGTGCAAACTAAAGAAAGCTCTATATAGGCTCCGACAGGCACCAAGGCAATGGCACGCAAAGATTGATGCCTGCCTTTGTTGAAGAACTGGGTCTGAAGCCAAACAGTGCTGACGAGTGTGGTTACATCGGAATGATACTGGAAGTGTTGGTGATCAATTCTCTTGACGTGAACGATTTAATTATAGCAAGTCTATGAATGGATGCAATAGATCAAGTGAAGACTGAACTGTCGAACTGTTTCCGAGTGAAGGACCTCAATGGTGCTCGCATGATTCTCGGATTGATTCGTTGGGACCGAGCTAAGAGAACTTTGTAACTCACGCACAGAGCGTGCACGCACAAGGTCCTCGAACCGTTTGGCATGTGTAAGTCAAAGCCAGTGGACACTCCCATGGATTCCTGTGTGTAACTTACTAAGATTGAGGAACCTGCGACTAACATCCCGTACAGGCAAGTGATTGGGTGTCTGATCTATCCTTCTGTGCGTACTCGATTGGACCTATTTTTTGCTGTATCCAACCTAGCAAAGTATGTTGAGAAATCTGGAGAGACTCATTGCAAGGCAGTCAAGCGTGTACTGAGGTATCTCAATGGCACTCGATTCTTTGGGCTCTCGTATGGCTCATGCACGGATACTCAGTTGTATGGATATGTAGACTGGGACTGGGAAGGTGATCCCCTCGCAAGTCTAGTAGTGGGTTTGTGTTCATGATGGGTGGTGCTCCTGTGTCTTAGAGCTCACGACAACAGGAAGTGGTTGTGCTGTCCAGTGCCGAGGCTGACTATGTGAGTCTATGTTCCGGGGCGAAAAAAACGATCTGGCTGAGACGAATTTGGACATCGATTAGTGATGCAATTGGTCTGCACGTAATGAGTCAGTAAGGCTGATGATTGAACCCTTGAATGTTTATGTGGACAACCAAGTCTGCATAGACCTCCTCCGGAATGGAGTTGTCAATAAGCGTACCAAGCATAACGACATCCGCTTTCACTTCACCCGAGAGGCTCTACGTGAAAAAGCTATTCAGCTGCAGTACTGTTCTACGGAAGACTTGGTTGCGGACATGCTGACGAAACCACTTGGTTGTGTAAAGCTGGAAAAGTTCTGCGATGACAGTGGCTTGTACCCCCTTGACTTTTGAAGTCAGTGACAGAGGGTGGGTGTTGGAGACGTACATGTGCTGTCACTGAAAAACCAAATGTTCCGGGGAGCATTGGCTATTTTGGAGGGTGCCTCTTTAAAAGCGCATATGTGTCGTTGTGCAAACTCAACCTGAATCTGGCTTGTGGCTGGCTAATGGAAATGTACATTTGCATTGTAGTCCGTAAAAGTTGTATTGCACAAGTGGGCTAGATTGGCAAACCCACGTGTCCAGCTGTTACAGTGTGCACAGTGTACAGGGCACCTATGTATCGTAGTTGGGCGCACGGGATATGTGGTACAGCAGTGTTCCTTTGGTGAGGAGTGTGGGCACTGTCATCAGGTTTACAGGTACACGACGTGGTTAATGATGTGTGAGTTGGTGCACTAACACGTAAACATGGTGTGGTGATTTACTCTGACGTACAAGGCTGAATTCAGATACGTTGGCATGTTGGCATGTGAACTTGTGTTGTGTGTCGTGGATTTGTGCTTTGTCATGGCTGTGTGCGGGGACGTAGCTTATGGTGCTGTGTTGGCGCGTAGTTGTGTTGAGTTGATGTAAGGTGTCATGGGCTCGTGCTAGCGTGGCTGTGTTCTGTTAGATGATGATTGGGAGTATTGAGTGTCTTTGGCTACTGGTTTAGGTTTCCGCTTTAGTCAAAGTTACGACGAAGACGAAGTTGGAGTGCTATAAAAGTTGTGATTTTAGGACTCTTAAGTAAATCCGGGCCAGAGCTGGCGAACTTCCTTTGCATCCCCAACCCTTCCTTTCCCTGCCGCTCCAACGTCCTTCATGTTTTCCATTCACATTATGCCAAGTGGCCCATGCTCTGCCTACCACTCATACAAAGCATAGCACTTTTAAACCACATAATGCATAAGGGCAAATTCAGTAGCCAATCATAATCCCGTTTCACGTTGGGTTCGAGCACACGCGCATATGCCCTTTTTCGAAGGAGGTGCTCAAACGTGCCCATCGTTATATGCTTTTTTGTTTCCAAATAGTGTACCATGATTTCATAGGGCTACCAGGCACCCGACCATGTGCCAAAATCAACAATTCTCCTGGAGTTTTTGAGTACGTCCGTGTTTTTTCAACTTTACGGCTCCTGTCCCATGGATGAGTCGCTTGAGGGTTTATGTGCGTATCATTTTCTCAACTTGCCACGCATTTGGACTGGAGTGGTTCGTATGGTGTATGAAAGCTTGGAACACCCTCACCACCGCAGATACTATGAAGTAGAGAGTGTGTCGGAAATCCTGCCACAGTTCTGGTACCAAGACCTACCATAGCCAATGTGTGATGCACTTTCGTCATCCATATAGTTTGTGAGATATGGTGCACCAAAGAATGTAGATTCAACGAATGCAAAATGCCAGGACCCACCATTACGATAAATCTCACCGGCATCAATGATCAGAACCTGGGAAAAACCATTCTCCAGAGTTCGCAAATACACTCCCTCAAGTGCACAAGACTCAAGCTTGGTTTCATTTTTAATATATATGCTGTGCATCCAAACAATTTATCATACTTCAACGACAGCTTATGAGAATCCACCAAATGGTATAGATCCAGGGCTATGGTAGAGTGGAGAGATCTATCGCATATATACACATCAGAATCCCCACGAATACGGCCGTAGGCATTCTTAATGATGTCAATGAGTCCGCAAAGCTAATAAAGCTTCTTGAATTGTGCCATTGATGCGCTAGGAAGTTACAGTATGGTTTGGTGTGTACAAAGGTGAGAATAACGTTCAAAATACTCTTCGGAATTCTCTGCGTACAAATTACGAACATGCAAATTTGGTTTTTTGAAATTATGCTGAAGCATATGCGCTATCACAAGCTGCAAGTGCTTTTATCCAACACCAAGAAACACTGCACAAGCACTATATCTATGAAAAACGAATTCCTTATTTTCGAGTTGACTTGGAAGCGTGTACAAACGAGAGAACTTGTTTAGTTGACTACATGAAATCTAAAATCCATTTTCGTGTATAACGCGAACCGTATTCGCACAAAAACAGGATTGAATGTCTTGATTGACCATATGACCTCGGAGAATCATGAAAGATCGAAACCCCATGTACGACGAAGACGTAGTGCAGATTTACGATGCAGATGTGTGATACAGTGGCCGAACGCAGCCATAAGCGGATGAACCGAACCAATCGGGCACCAATACGGTTAACGTGGGAAGTGCCGCGTTTTGAAGCATTTTACAGAAGAATGATGTCTATTGGGTCATTGTGGATTACACAAATAGCAATTTGCTCATGTACATTTCGGCAGTTCGCGCCAAAAACACAAGAAATGTGTCTGCACAGTTTGCTTCTCTCGTTGACGCTCGCCCACGTGCGAGGTTGTTTTGTGCTTTGCACAAATCTTCATCGCCGCTTCCTCCACAGTGCCCACACCCGCACTCCCCCTACCCACTGCGCCAACAACGCCACTCTTCCTACCCACTCTAACCACACCCACACTCCTCCTGCCCACTGTGTCCACAACTGCGCTCCTCCTACACAGTGTGCGACTGCCCTGCACAAATTGAGCGCATTCTAATCCGTGCACAAATTGCGCGCATTCTAATCCGTGCTCAAATGATGAATGTGAGCACACAAATTCCCTCCTACTAATACTTTTTATCCTTGCTGCCTTGTTTTTGTGTGCCGCACAAAATGCTAATCCGGAATGACCCATTATTGGATGACGTGCCCATAGTTACGTAGAGTAGTGGCTAATTATTTTATTATTTTTTTAAGTAGATAGAGCATTGCATGGCACGCTGCAGATGTAGTGGGGAATGGCGGGCCACGTGCAATGTTTCTGTGGCACACCCGTTGACTACACTTAGCCCGCGAGGACAGCGCCTCCACCTTCAGTAAAGCGAGACGTCTTCCCACCAAATGGAGGAGTATCTTGTTCTAGTTGACGACACAGATTGCCCACTAGCCCTTTCTACTAACCCACTCGGTAAACCAATAGCGGTGAATGACCGCCAACGCTCTACAACTATGTCCTGACCACGTGTATTGCAGTTTTCCGTCCGATCCCGCAGCCGTCAACCGGTGTCTCCTGATCTCGACCGTTTGGAGTATCCGGCCCATCTTCCGCCTGGGCCTCCATGCAACCCCTCTACTGACCGTTGAGGTATGTCCGACAAGTCAGCACCTTACAATAAGCATCACACTTCCCCACGGAGGTCGGTTTCCGAATTCTTCGTACCAAATCTGTATATAATACTCAAAACAAGAACACGCTTAGATTCCATGTTGAAGCCACCTTTATCAACTCTATATATTAGAAATTGGCAGATCCGTCCAGGGTCATTCTGGCCTGAAGCTGATCAAACGATCAATAAATTTGTATAACTCGTCTTCGCTTGCATGAAATGATGCTTGAGTACTGATCCCGGCATATGAACTGATAGACGCTCATCAGAAGTAATATTTTCCAAATAGGAGGTAAGGTCTTCGTTTGTGGCAACATTTGGATCATTGAAACGATCCACAATGGTCCTTTGAATTGCATCTCGTCATACAATAGCGTCAAACTCAATGCACTTCACCTCAGAACTACTTGACTTGTATAGTGCATATATGCAAAACTGATCGCCCCTTATCAGCACAGTAAACCGTGCATACTATTTCAGAGTAAATGGCTGTTCCTTGGTGCCAGCTTAGCTGTCTTCAATATCCCTCTGCTTTTTCTGCGGAACCACTCGTGAAAGCGAGTGTTATAGATTTTTCTTCAACAGGAGAAACTTGTTTCATTTTAGTTACCATGTAGGGAAATATATTTCATGTGCAGGACTATTCGATAGAATTTGTCTACCATTTTGCAAAATCGTGCAGCCTTTGAGTCTTTGATATCTGTTCTGCGAGATCGGTTCCCTTCGCATTAGATATGTAAACGAAAATCAATATTCTCCCTATCATTTCCTTCTTGGTTGCCTCTTTCATAATTCAACTTTGACGAACAATTTACAAAAGTTACTTGCATGTCAGGTTCCAAAGATATGTATTGAAGCGAATCATTGGCGTTAGTTCGTTGAATTCAATCCCACGGAATAGATTGAACTCCAACAAACTAAACAATGCCGCATTACTGCATTTATCTGCTTCTTGTGTCGTTCGTGGCAATTTAAGTTCTGTTTAATTAGTTTTAGCTCGCTACGGTGAGAATTATGTGCGTACTTGCGCGGATTCCTACGAATATTTACTGGAAGAGAAGCGCAGTTAGTAGATCCGGTGACAGTAGAAATTTGAACAACTTGTTGTTATATCGGGGTGGTTTGTTTAGGGAAGAGAATGCACGGTAGAATATCGCTTTGTTTTGGCGGAATAGAAGTTGAAAATTCTTCATCTTTTTATGTTATGGCGGGGATTGGCGTTTTAATAGGCATCATGCACATAATGAATCAACAAGACAAGGAAGGACTGGAATGGAAAGAACTGCAGCGAGGAGGCTGCAATGGGTACCAGAGAGAACGAATAAGAGCAGAACGCCACAATTTTGGGGGCGGCAGAAATGGTGGTGGCTTGGTTGTTCCTTCCATTAGCGATCTACAGTTTTTCTAGCGCTGCAAGGTGGTCTGGAACGGTCTGTTCTACATCGAAAAAGGCCGTATGCGATTACAGAAAGATGTACGAAAGGGGGGTTTAAGAAAAGAAAATGCCTTACCCCTGCAAAACCCTAACATTCGTGCCAACCAATCACATCCGCCGAAGAGACCATCGACTGTCGATCCAAGGTCGATCTACCTCTGTTGAGACCGGCCCTGAATGGAAAAAAGGTACAGTGTTCAAGGTCTGCACCAATCACAGTGCACAGCGCAAGCTGGCGCATCGAGCGGAGCATTTTGCAGGCTTGTAGTGCCCAATCAGCGCCCAGAGTTCACTACGGCATGGAGCGTGCGAGTTATCCGTGACAAATCACTGTGCTCCATGTCCGTGCATATGTTTTACCTCTCGAACGCTTCGCTATTACTCCCAACTAGCGAGCACCCCTCAGACTTTCAGCCGCAACCATCGCTTCTTGAAAACGTATATAGGGTTGGTTAAACGGTTGCCGTTGGAACGAACAATGAAATGTGCATTCTTGTTCGCAGCTAGGCTGTTTCCCAGCAAAATTCGTTTATGCTTGTTGAAATGGCGATTGAGCGCTCACCAAGCTATCTCCAGAAGCTCTGCACAAGTCAAGCTCGCAGCCACATGCAAAAGATACGTGCTGTTCTCAACGGGCAAGGACTGGAATTCGGAGAGGTCTACAGAGTAAAGTCTCGATAAAGCAAAGCGAAATGTGGCACAGTTCTTAGAACATTGTAGTTCGCATTATCGAGCCGTTCGATTCCCCGATCCTGCCACATATACACGTGTGCACCTTCCCTATGTACTCATCACTGCTCCACCGCCGAGCAGCCCTCGTCCCTCCTTCGTTCTCTATCTCCGTTCTTTATGCCCGCAACCGAAGCCATGGACGAGATTAACAGCGCCATTAACGGCGCTACTCCTGCTGCAGCTCACGCAGCCCGTAATGATCAAAGCACCGAAGGTAGAGCTCTCAAATCTTCTTCAAAACCATTGCAGAACAAGCGAAAAGGTCTTATCGTCTCTGATCGCATCGAAGCTCTGAAACTACTCGGCTTCAATTCAATCAGTACACGCAGCTGCCCTCTCTACAACCCTGCTACCAGATCTGCCTGGACAAAGAAAGATGTTGCGGCTGAGTACGGAATAGCCCAAAGTACTTTATCAGGGTGGCTGAAACATGCAGACAAGATCTTTGCCGCAGACCAAGCAGGCACACAAGCCATCAAACGAAGCCGCATCGCTACTGGAGACTTCCCGGCTTTTGCAAAAGCTCTTGTGTCCTACATGAACGACGTTATTCTCTATCTCACACGCGAGTCTCCATTTCGTGAAGGTGTTATGAAAGAACGGGCTTTGCAAATCAGAGATCAAATGGTCACGCGTCTGTGGTGGCAAGCAGTAAATGCGATGAAGGTATAGCGAATGAGCTGTTGGATGAAGTGGAAAGACTTGAAAGCTTCGCATCCAGTCATGGGTGGTATAGGAAATTTATTGCCAGGACTGGGCTCACTAGCAGAAAGGGTGCGGACAACGGTTGGAATTTTGATGAAGCCTTCGTTGACAAAGCGTGGCACAACATGAAGAAAGAGTTGGCACATCATCCTCTTAGTTGCATCATGAACGCAGATGAAGTCGTTGTTCTTTATAGATCTCTGCCGAGCAAGTCCCTCTCCCAGCAGGCCAGCGCGTACAAGCGGATTAAGGACGGTCTAACCGCTGTCCTTACGGTATTCGCTGACGGCACAAAGGCACCTTTGACGATCATTGGGAAGTCTTGACGCCCAAAAAGCATCCCAAGACACTTCAACAGTCCACGCGATCTCAACGTGTACTACATGGCACAGGCCAATGTCTGGAATACCAAGAACCTTCGGCACGAAATCTCAACTGGCTTCAACAAGTTTGCAAGGCTTCAAGGAAAAGCGTTTATGATCGTGGTGGACAATTGTTCTGCACACAATATATCGTACAATTCATTTGAGAACTTGAAGTGTTGCTTTCTTCCCCCGAACCTCACATCGCACTTGCATCCTGTTGACGCTGCCGTGGGGAGGTCCTTTAAGTGCCACTTCCGTCGTCTTCTTTTCCGGCATATACTGAATTCTATTGACGACGAAATATCGAAAACCCCTTCTGAGCGCAACGTGTTCAAGCTGCGAAGTGTTGTCGCCGTTTATGAAGGTGTAAGCCTCATGGCTCAAGCGTGGGATCTGGTTCCTGATACAGTGGTTTTAAAAGCATGGTTAACGACTGATATTCTCCCCCCTTTTCAGAGAGATGTTATCAAGACTCTGCGGCGACAGCACAAAGGGCGCGTGCGTGCTGCCGTCCGGGCTCCGCTGCCCCCTAGCCACAATGCATGCAGCACCAAAGCAAGGCAATCGCTGATGCAGCGTTCATTCGAGGCGAGCTTTATATGTCGGCCGGGCAAAGGGAAGAGTGTGCAGAAAAGGAGCCTGCCAATATTTCAGGGCAAAGCGAAGAAGAAGTTGCTCAAGCTACTTTATGTTTATTGCAAGAGGTGGCCGAATTGAATGCTACTGGTGTGGTTGAGACACTGGAAAAAGATTGTCTGCGGGAGATTATGGCATTTGAGGATTGTCTTCCGATTTCAGAGTCTGTGACAGAAGATATAGCACTTACTGAGGCCTTTGAGGTGGGTTTGCAGGAGGTGAAAGGTTTTCCGAGGGATGAAGAACAACAGCCCGAAGAGGATTGTGAAGATGATATCCCAGGAACTGTTCCGTGTGAAATGCAGAACGTTCTTAAGCCGTCTTTGAGTCGCTATCGCGGTGCGCTTGAGGTTTTATCAGTTGAACTGAACGCGCTAATGGGGAGGGACAGGTGGGTACGCTCCGAAGCCCGTCAGTGCTGCGCGGTTTGCTGGTGAAGGAGATAGATCGTGTCAAAAAGCTACAGCGCGAAAATATGGTGCAGCTTCGCATCGATAAGTAGTACCACTTTTTGAATGCGGTAAAAATAATCAAAATCTAGGCTTCGTGCAGCGAGCTTGTGGCCAAAACCCGGTTGGATAAATCGGAAAGTTCGCTCTAAAGAGACGAGTTCGATTTAGAAAGCCATAAAGCTTTTTTTGGGCCTTCTAGATGATGTGGCGTGCCTTCCAGAGCTATAGAGTTCGCCTTAGTACGCCATTTTGGTTTATTGGGACTTCGGTTTATCGAGACTTTACTCTGTACTACCTAGTAGGTGGACGCGCCGTCGTAGAAAAGGTCTTTCAAGTGCCATCAGCCGTTTGTACCTCGTAGCAAGCAACATTCTCTGCACGCTAAAAGAAATCTGCTGGGGCTTCCTTGCATAACGCAACGCTCCAGCATTTATGCGCAAGGTTGAACGCTGTACCGCGAACAACGTTGGTACTGACTGTCACTCCTAGTACGAGCGGGGTGAGGGTTACCGTATGCAGTCACTGGCCCAGTAGGACTTCAATTCGAATACTGGACAAAGTGAAAATGATATATATACGGTGGTAAAGGTAGTCCCTTATCATTCTTTTATTGAGACGGAGTGGGATTGGTCTTACAAGCAAAAGCCAGGGCTTAATCGAAAGGGCAGTAGCGCTTTTTCGCTGGAGTATGCACTTAGGTGAACGTACATCTGCCTTGCAATGTTCATCCTTGCCGATACACTTGTGTACGTGTCATCTATCACCATTATGACATTATTGCTGAACTATTTCAACACTTACTCTCTTGCTCAATCTTGATGAAGGCCATCGTAGATACCAGTACGAAAACCTAAACAAACAAACTTGTGCATAATCAGTTGAACATGCTCCGATTATTGCGAGCTATCCACTGATTTATCAGGTGGTCCATGATGCCTGTGGTTAATAGCTTCCATTCGCTGATATGCCTCGCACGCGGCATTGACACCAATCATCAAACGCTTCTCCGTTATGGAGGAGTTTCTGACGATCGTATCGAACAGTGACTTGCTATCTGTGAGAATACAGAGTGGTAAATTTCCCTTCAAAATAACCTGGTATCATGACTAATGAGATAAACAGCGTCAAACTCGTCTGCAAACGCATAGATTTGACCTTCCAAAGCACTCCGAACGACTAGACAAGACTAATGAGAACGGTTTTGAAGAATGTTACACCGGTTGTTCCGATTGCATAGAGTGATAATGTATCGTAGTTGTGAGGAGAGGTCCTGGTGGTTATTAAAGGATGAATTCGTGTACACTCCAATGTACAGCGATTCGGAGTGGAGCTGCTGGTATATTATGCCAATTTCTTCCGTATTCTGAACGTACGAAATTGTGGAGTGTAACTGGTTTACATGATTCATGTTAAACCTGGCAGAAGTGATTCGCGCCAAGTTGAGCGACTTGACAGGATATATCCGGGCAGGTGTTTGTAATCCAACCTACGGCCCTAAGCTACAATTTGAATTTAGAGTAGGAGGCTTCCGCGGGTATGACACGGATTTTCCGGATCTGTTTCCGTGGATGCATACGGATCCCGTTTGGTACGGTAGATATTTCTATGCAATTGAACGTGAAATTGTTTAAGATACTCGTCTTCGAGTCAAAGCGCGTTGAGGTGTTGTCCGCAAGTTGCTTGAACTCTGCATTTCCGGCTAACATAGCATCGTCGACGTACGTCCTGGCGATACCGGCTAATTTTTCGTCGATATGTTTTAAAAACAGTGATAATCGCCAACGCAGCTTATCATCTTGAACTCCTTCAGGATATGGTCTGAGAACGTGAAGTTCCAACAGTCTGCAGATTTCGCTAGTCTGTATAGCGAACGTAAGAGCTTGAGGAGCTTCCCAAGATGACGCTCATAATTCCTTGGTGGTTTTGGTGTAAACATCACGCAGTAGTTGAGATGCTGACTGTAAATAAGCTTGGGTCACGTCAGCGGATCATACGCAGAAACCAAAAAGAGCAGCAATGGCCAGCCATACTCGAATGGACGATTGCTAGAGAGTGGCGGACGTGTGGAAAATGCTCCCTTTATAACTATTGAGGTGACCTTGCGCCACGAATTGAGCCTTGTAAAGGAGAGTATTAGTCTCAGAATCCTTTATAGCGAGCACAAAACGACCGCCAACAATAGTTTGCATCTTCGGGTAGTTTCTCTTTACATACTATTTTCTAAGATCCTTTGCAAATCAATCCTTCAATTTCTTTCCTTTTCGCTGAATTGAATATAGGGTCGGCATTACGGAGGTCATTAAAGGCAATCACTTCAGTGATGAGAATGGCGGGGGTGTGAAGTGACTTAGAAGGGAGCAGAGGGAGAAGCGGAGATGCCGGTTGGAAACAAGATAGTTGCTGACGAAGAACAGTGGTAACGTCATTGTAATAAAAATAGATGACAGTACAGCTTGGAAGACGATGTAGTGGACCAGTTGGTTGTTATGTTTGACATAAACCTCTTTGCCCTCTAAACGGATAGTCCGTAGTGCCCCGATAAATTGTTTATCTCCTTCCCGGTAGACGTGAACCAATCTACCTTGGACAAACAAAGAGTTGGAGGCAGGCTGCAGACGAGATAGAAGAGCCTGTTCCACGCGAAGGCGAGCAATAATGGAGGCATAATCGGTTCGAGCTGACTCGAGAGCTCGAAGATGGCTGGCCTGATCGGGGAACGTAGATTTCACCGCCGGGAAGCGAACAAAAAACTAAAAGGAGGGTATAAAACCTTCAGGACCAACATTATCGTTCATCGCCTTTGTTGCAAGGCGGAAAACAAGAGGAAGGGGCCAGTTCGGGGCATCGTGAGAAATACGTTTATAAAACCGGTGTAAAGGAGAGTAATAGCGTTAACCAAACCCCAAAGAATTATGAGATTCCACTCCACTTACTTTTAGATCGATGCTATGTTCATTGGTGAGCAAGTGCCAGCGTTGGGAAGTACACACGGATCCAGAGTCAGTGAGCATGCTGTTGCAATGACCAACATCTATGGTAGACATGCAGAGAGTAAAAGCAGTTCAAACATCAGAGAAAGATTGGCCATGGAGACAAATGGCATTAGAAAAACCTGTGCCGAGGTCCACAACATACAAAAAGGGTTTACTATCAAGCCAAAACAGGTCGAGTGCCACTTAATGATTGAAGACAATCTTGTTCTGAGGAAGCGCAACTTTAAGACGAGGTTCGGAAGAGATGCGAGTGCATGTAGCACAGGCACGAGAAATTTCGAGTAAAATGGAATGGGTATGGGAGGAAAGCTTCTGCGGTTGTGAAAGACGAACCAGGTTATAAATTCTCTTAGAAGATGGGTGGAAGAAGTGATGATGCAGCTTCCGGAGTTAATATAGAGTGAAGGGGGCCGTTAGAGTGGCATACGCAATGTGGGAAGAGAAAACGCGAATCTCGTTGAGATCCAATGTTAGAAAACGTGGTTGTGTTTGCGCTGAAGGGATTCACTCCAACCACCAAGTTTACTGTGCAAGGAAGCAGTTAAACTATCGAGGACAAGTTGATAGCACATACATATGTACAGTCCGAGCAACAAGAGAAAACCGGCGGCAACGACATGCGTTGGGATGCATATAGAACCTCCACTGCGCGTTGGGAATGAAAAATAAGTCATACCAATGCTCCTTTGAGATCCATCTCAACTTGAACAGCTTCCGGTCTCTTTTCAATGGAATATCACGGTTGAGTTCGGTGGGCAAGAGCTTGAGCTGCCACTGTCTGATTACGCTACAGGAAGCACCTGAGTCGATACAGGCGCCGAGGAAGCACGAATGCCAATCGGATTGCTGACCAGTGATATAGACCCCGGGGATATTGATTAATAGTGGGGCAATGGCTACCCGATGCTTTAGATAAAGACGGACGGCATGGATGGATGTAATTTTAGATTTAAGAAGAAATATGACGGACCGGAGTCATTGAAGAAGGGGTTTTCGAGTACTTGGACTCAGTTTAGACGGCCGAACATTTTGGTTGGTCGGGGGAGGTAGACCGGGAGAAAGAGTACGAGAAAGATGGTGTTCCGGGATTAAGAGGGCTGGTGGAGAGAGGCGATCTGCCAACTTGGCTTTGTCTAGAACCCCATATCTCCGGGTTCACTCTTGTTACTGGCCGCGTGAATGGTCGCCGCTTGTTCTAATGCATGAAAATGCATGATAAGTGTATTTCAATGCCCGGAAGCGGGAGTATACCGAAAAACGTTCTTATTTTTTCCTCGATAGAGATGAGCCCAGTAGGTATAGCTCTCCTAGAAGCAACAGGACTTTGTCGGGTTGTAAAGCCGAAGAACACCGTCACGACTTGCGAAGGGAGATCGAGACAAAAAGTAGGTATCTGTAGGAGCAGTGTGCGTGAGGGAGGTAGTTCTCTACAGAGATGAGACTTTCACCGTAGTAAAACGAGCCAACACAAGCCGTGGGTAGCGGAAACGTCATCCCAGAAAGACAAAAGAAAGAAGGAGCTGAGTCACGAGTGTCGTCAGGAAGACTAATGGCAGTGCCGGTAAATGAACCTTATAAAAGGCGAAAACCAAGACAGTTGGAATAATATTCTGAATAATCAGGTCCTTTAGATAGGCAAGGGGGTTAGAATTTCTGTATGCTACGGTGCCTCGCTCCAAGAAGGTGTAGAGAGCACACGAAGGCGGTGAGGCCTAGAGCCAATCACCCAGGTTGGAGTCTGTTGTTGGGGAAGGTCTACCGCTTTGATGGCAACCTGCCGGTGCTCTAGGTACTAGACATGTCAGAAAGTGGTGGAAAAACAATGAATAGAATGAACTAAGTTACTCCATCCTGGTGGTATATACCCACTACTGTGGCCAACCGCCAATTGACTCTTCTGTGTCCCACGTGTCAAATCCTCTGTTAGTGGTCGTACAGAGTACAGTCTGGATAAAATGAGTACCTGATAGATTGAACAGTCACGGTAGAATGAATCCAAGCATTCAACAGAGCGCGCCACCTGCGTTTTTATAGGTACAGACGCAGTTTCACGACAGCTAATATGAAATCGTCTTCCTGAGATGAACATCTGGGCATAGTGAACATTCGCCCTCCATGAAACCATAAAGTTCACACTACAAAGACTAAAAAGCAAACTTATTTGGTGCCTTTTTACTCCTTGCAAAAAGCATCAAGGCGTGATTGCCTCATATTATCACGCTGTTGTTTTCTGACCCTGTCAAGCTCCTCAGGAAGAAGCGACTTAAACTTCATAGGAGTCTGAGATTGAACAAAGTTCTCTTGCAACATTAAACTGTTCAATTCTGTAAACGTATTTTTCAAAGCGCTTTGATAACGCAGCAGGGATGCATGGCACGTGCTTGCTTGCACAACCGCACACATGACACCCTTTCATATACCTGTACACCACATGTAGCCACACATATTCTTCAGTACCATGCCCATTCACCTTATGCTAAGTGGCCAGTTCCGTGCCCAGGACCCATAGAATGCATAACACTTGTAACCAATACGTTGCATATGAGCATTTGCAGTAGCCAATCATATGCCCGTTTCACGTTGGGTTCGAGAACACACGCATATAAACTTTTGTAGAGCAGGTCCCAAAAACAGCCATTCGTTATATGAAACTTTGTTTCCAAGTGTTGCACCATGATGTCCCAGAACTACCAGGCACTCGACTATGTGCTAACATCAACAGGAAAATAGCGCGGTCTTCCTTGTGCGCTGAAGCAATGGAGCTAAGATTGTTGATGTTAGCACATGGTCGAGTGCCTGGTAGTCCTGGGTCATGATGGTGCAGCACTTGGAAACAAAGTTTTACATAACGGCGGGCTGTTTTTGAGAGCTTCTTTGCAAAAGCGCATATGCGTGTGTTCTCAAACCCAATGTGAAACGGGCCTATGAATGGCTACTGCATATACTCATATGCAATGCATTGGTTCAAGTGTTGTGCATCGTATGGGTCATGGGCATGGAACTGGCCACTTGGCACAAGGTGAATGGGCATGGTACTTAGGAATATGTGTGGCTACATCTGGTTTACAGGTACATGCAGGTGTTGCATATGTGCAGTTGTGCATGTAAGCACGTGCCATGCTGTGACTCGGAGTCTCTGCAGGTACAACAGACGGTTCTGTAGTGCAACGCCCTCAGGGAGGGATTCTTGGTACTTGAATGCTTTCCCGATATTATCGGTTGTGTAGTGTGTATATGAACTACGCCCCACAATGGTGGGTATGGACACGTGGGACACGGTTTTGGGTCAATTGGCGGTTGGCCACAGTAGTGGATGTTGCCACGAAATGTGGAGTATTTTCGTTGATTTTATTTATTATTTTCACACCCATTTCTAGGAAGCTAGTACTTAGTGCGACGGCGCACTGCCGTCGCACCAGTAAACCTTCCCCAACAAGGGACCCCAACCTGGGGAATTGGCTCTAGTTGTTACCGCTTGCGCGCGTGCTCTACTCCTCCTTGGAGGGAAACGCCGTGAACCACGGGACATCTAACCCCGTTGCACATCTAAAGGGCCCCATCACTGGGAGTCATATTATTCCAATTGCATTGGTATTTCGCCCTGTATAGGGAGTCCTGTCCACCGGCATTGCCGTATTTGTTCGTCGCTCTCGCGACTCACCCTCGCCCACTCTTTCTCCTTTCCCCCTTCCATGGTAGTACATCCCGCTACCCGCGGCCCTTCCAGTGTGCACTCGCTCACACTTCCCCACTTACGTGGAAACATACCTGTAGTGAGGATCACACCCCGCTCACGCGGATACCGATTCTTCGCCTTCACCACCCTGCGCAAGTTGCGACAGGTGTCCCTGGTCTTACAAACCGGCTTCGCCGTGACACCTCTGGTAGGGCTCTACCCAACTGGGTTCACCTCGTGAGAGGAAGATCGCGAACGTCTTTCGGTGTTTTTCCCCTTTGGGGCATTGCACCACAAAGTGGTCTCCCGACCTAGAATCGGTTTTTGTTTTCCCTCTTACGAGGTTTGTTTTTATTTACCGGAAGTTCCGTGATCGTTTCCCGTCGTAACGGTATTTTCTCATGTCGAGAAATCCCTCCGATGCGGAGCCAGTGGTGACGCGTAGTCATTCCCGCGACAACGCGGACACTTCCAAAGTTCGGTTCGTACCCCGTATCCTTATACGGACAAGTTTCAGCCGTGCTGGCGCCGCTTCATCGCGGAATGATACCCCCGACCGGGAACCCCGGAACCTCCTTTTGCTCTCGTTATCACCCTCGCAGGGGAATGCAGCATCGACTCCAGCTGTTGCCGCAGTGCCCCAGGCCCCCCGGCCTGCTCCCGCTGTCACGGCTTCAAGCCCCTGTGTAACGGGCGATAACACCCCTCAGGGGCCTTCCCTGGAATCCCAGGTCCGCGCTCTGTGGAACGCCCATGACAACCTTGTAGGGGAACTAAAATCCCTCCAAGAGGTGGTCTTGGCAACCCCCGTAAAGGAGGTTGCCGAGGAACTCCGTATTTTACGGTCTGACGTCAACTCCGTGTTGGAGAGTTTGGGACAACCTGCCACCTTCATCGAAGAAGTTGAAGCCCGATTTGATCGGATTGGTGCCCGCCTGGAGACGCTGGAGCAGTTCGTCCTCATGGACAAACCATCCCCGGATGATACAGTAAACGAGGCATCGCACAACGACCAGCTTGCTGGGAAGAAGAAATGCCGTCATCGACGGAAACACCACCGAAAATATTCGGACTCCGATTCTTCGACATCTTCGGACTCATCCCGAAACCATTCGGTTAGCTCGAGCTCCTCGGACTCCGACTCGGAAGACGAGAAGCGAGGCTACTCCTCCCGCTCAAAGCGATCATCGGCCACTGAAGGTGTGGTTCGAACCCGCCAGAAGGGGAGAAGACACCCCGGTCTCCGGGAATTGAAACCGACAAACCCGGATTACCGGAAGCTTTTATCATACCGGTACTACCGGCTCGAAGACTCGTCACTTGGACGTACGCCCCGTGGTACGGGAAAGGTGCGAGAATGCATTAAGCGAATGCAGCTCTCGCTCCGCAACCAGTATTTTACTGGAGAGGACCCAGTCCTAGTACTGGATTTCCTATCCCGCTTTGTAGCGGAGGCCGATATCCTCGGTGGGAATGAGGGACAAGCCTATTTGGCTTTACCATATTTCTTACGGGGAGTGGCGGAAAACCAATACAACTCTGTCAGAGGATCTTCTCGTGCCTCCGAGGGAGGGGTTACTTGCTGGCCGGAGGCTGTGCGGTATCTTCTGCGCTCCTATGCCACAAACACCGCTACTCAGCAGGCTATCCTCGCTTTGTGAGAGACACGCCAGCATGCTGGAGAGACCGAGACCGATTACTCGGTGTGCCTTAACAAGGCTTTCCACAGATGTGGTAACTTATACCCCGCTGGGGAGCGCAGTACCATGTTCATCGATGGTCTTGACCCGGCAATCCGGAGTTTAGTTACCCGTTATCGGGAGGACAAGCGGAGGATCACCTATCTCGAGCTGGTCCAACACGCTCGAGCAGAAGGGGATGCACTCCGTGCAAGAACTCCGAACAATCGGTCTAAATCCGCCAAGGCGTTGTTGCTAGAAAGCGAAGCTTCCTCACTCCCGCTCACTGCGTATGGGAACCCTGGACAGGGATTTGATACCGTGCATTTAGTGCAGTGGGATTATGTGTCGATACCCACCAGCGATTTGCCGTCGACGACGGAGATGGCCCGTGATACGGGAACAGAAGATCCCGTTCTACACGGTGGTAACGGTCGGGTCCAACCCCAACGACTCCCGTTTCCAAACGGTCAATCCCGTTATCTACGGCCTGGATGGACTGACACCCGCCCTGCGGTTCGCTTCTCCTATACTCGGAATAATAATCCGCGTGTCGCGGTGTTGGCTCTCATTTGCCACCTGTGCTATGCCCATGGCCATACCTCACCTCAGTGTATTTGTTCACTGAAGGATATGGCAAAGGTAGTGGCAAATTATGAGGCCCTCACTCCACAGGAGAAACGTTCCGTCCCAACGGCTTCCTACCTCCGTGCTAAAACTGACTTTTCCCATGCCCTACCACAGAACCCGCGTGCGCGGCAAGCTTCATACACCCCGATTCGGGAGATCACGCAACCATCCGTTGCAACCCCCGCTTATGGGGATACAAACCCCCGTCAACGGGATGAAGCACTAGTTGTCGAGGAAACCAACCCACCGCCGAAGGCGGAAAACTAACTGAGGGAGTCTCCCCTTTAGGAGAGGCGTCCTCAGACAAGAGGCTGTTGGCGCCCGAGGCGTCCTCGCCTCGCTCCCCGGTGAAAGTGCTCTCGAGGAAAGACACCGCTGACGCGGACTCTGCGCACCTCAGTGTGTTGCGTCGCCCTTGGATACGGAGTAAAAATCCCCGGATTCCCGGTACAGTCTTGGTCTTGGCCAAGCGCAACTATAAGGTCTATGCCGACCTTGGCCTTGATCCCCAGTTTATGGTGAGGTTTCTCACCGTCCTGGATACAGGTGCAGGCCCCAACTTTGTTGTGGAATCATTGTTACCCCCGCTTGTGCGGTCTCGTATCCGCTCTGACGCGGTCCCCGACATTTCGGATGCGAACAACGATCCGTTACAAACGGTGGGCATAGTGGACCTCGTCGTGAGACTTGGTACCTCTGTGGTGAAGTTGGACTTCATCGTTTGCCGTTCTTTGGCAGCACCAGTCATACTGGGATGTGATTACTGCGACAGATTTGTCGACGCAATCAGGCCCCGCCTCAGGCGTGTAGAACTTGACGACCGATCGTCGGTTCCGATTGTTCGCCGCCCGCTAAAGCGGTCCTCTCGGAAACAAGTTCCGCTCCCTGCTGCCCAGGAACCACCACCCGCGTCCCGCGAGTTTACCAAGCTCCGCGTCGCCGCCTCTGTTTCTATACCGCCTGAGTCCCAAGTCTGGGTGCAGGTATATTCCCGTCAACACGGTCTTCGGGTTGTACAACCCCTCGCCTCGTTGTACGAGAAGTCCCAGCTGGCGCTGGCTAATGGAAGTGTCTCCATTTCCCCGGATGTTCCTTTCCGGATATTGGTTTCCAACCTTGGCAAACACCCCCACTATCTGGTAAAACACCAAGTAATTGGGAGTGTAACCCCCCATCATATGGGAATGCTGCCAACGAAGATGACAGCCGCCAATGTACTCGGAGTTACCACCTCTTCTGAGGAGTTCGCCCCGCCGTCCGAAGACGTCAAGTCTAAGGAGGGGGAGGAAACCGCTACTTCAGCGTCGAACACACCGAGTAACTCGGAATTGCGCACCACACCTGTTCCACAGGACAATACTCCATCGAGCAACGACCGGATTGATCCGGAAAAGGCACTTGAAGCGCTGGACTTCAGCCACGTGCCAGAATCGCACCGCGACAAACTCCGTACAATGTTACGGGAATTCACCACAATGTGGGATGGCTCGCTTGGCGAAATTAATGCAACGGAACACCGGATGGATTTACTCCCCGGTGCGCGACCAGTTGCAAAACCCCCTTACAGAGCAGGTCCGAAAGCTCGGGAAGAGGAGCAGTCCCAAGTGGACAAGATGCTCCGCGCAGGTGTGATTGAGCCCGCTCAATCACCCTGGGCATCCCCAGTTGTACTGGCTTTGAAGGCCGACGGAACCTGGAGGTTCTGTGTCGACTACCGCCGGCCCAATGCCGTGACTGTTAGGGACACGTACCCGATCCCTCGTATGGACGAGTGTATTGACTCCCTTGGAGACGCCACCGTGTTCACGGCTCTCGATGTCAATTGGGGATATTGGCAAGTACCTGTCAGACAGGAGGATCGCGACAAAACCGCATTCACCTGCCACGCAGGAACGT
This sequence comes from Gracilariopsis chorda, assembly GCA_003194525.1. NCBI lineage: Eukaryota > Rhodophyta > Florideophyceae > Gracilariales > Gracilariaceae > Gracilariopsis > Gracilariopsis chorda. Next base: position 42,897 of record NBIV01000189.1, read on the forward strand.
ACCGCTTCAAGCGGATGCCATTTCGGTTAACCAACGCCCCCGCCACCTTTTAGCGTGCAGTAGATATTCTACTCCACCGCTTCAAGTGGCGGAGTTGTCTGGTATACCTTGATGATATTATCATCTTCTCCAACTCGTAGGACGACCATCTCACTCACGTCCAAGACGTGGTGACCGTACTCCGCGATGCGGGAATTACCCTCAAGTTGAGGAAATGCGAGTTTTTCACAGATACTGTGAGGTATCTGGGTCACATTATCCGTCCTGGACGGTTAGCGATCGAGAAAGCTCGAGTCAAATCCCTCGTTGAGGCGAAAGAACCCCGTACTCAAACGGAACTGCGCTCCTTTCTGGGGCTGGTCAACGTCTATCTACGGTTTATCCTGAACTTTTCGGATACTGCGGCGCCCCTAAACGCGTTGGTGCGAAAGGGGAACCCGCCAAAACTGGGAGCATTTACGCCCGAGCAATGGGAAGCCTTTAACTCCTTGAAGGAGGCTGTCACATCAGCACCAATCCTACATCTCCCAAAACTTGGGTTGCCATACTCCGTAGATACGGACTCGAGCGACTACGAAGTCGGGTGTGCTCTTTTTCAAACCACCCCCGAGGGGGAACGACATCCAATTGGTTATTGGTCGCGCTCGCTCAATGTTCATGAGCGGAACTACTCCGTCTCGGAGAAAGAGTGCCTCGCCGTCCTATGGGCGATGAACACTCTGCGCCCCTACCTTATGAGAGTTCACTTCACCGTGTACACGGATCATTCCTCATTGAGGTGGTTAATGAATATCTCCGTCCCGTCGGGACGCCTCATGCGCTGGAGCCTCCGCCTCGCGGAATATGACTTTCAAGTCATTTAAAAAAAGGGCGCGCAGAACACCCAAGCCGACGCCCTGTCGCGTGTACCCACAAGTGGGGAAGCACTCCCAACGGAGGATGATGAAGTCCCATGTTTCATGGCCAAAGGCCCGGATGATATGGAATGTGCCGTCGAGGCTGCGCCAGAAAACTGGGACGAGGATGCTGACTTTGACGAACTACTCGCATCGCCAAATAAATCTGAGAACCCGCTACCGGGAAACTTTGTACCGGTATCACCGGAAGAACTGATCCGAGAACAATTCGGCGACCCATTCTGTACGAGGATTCGTGCCCGTCTTAACGGTGGTGAAGATCTCCCTTTCGGGGTAAACGACAAAGGCTACCTCGTAAGGAAGGTCGAAGCCCGCCCAAAGATTGTGGTACCTCATTCCCTGCAGTCGCGGGTGTTACATCTATCACACTACGCCCCCATTGGAGGTCACCCAGGTGGGAGGAAACTCTACCTAACCCTGCGAAGGGATTTCTATTGGCCCGCCATGGCGGTGGATTGGTACGCAACCGTGCGGTTTTGTAGCGAGTGCGCGAAGAATCGCTTGAAACTCCGCAAAAACGCGAAGAAGATGAAACTATTCCCCGCAAGGGCGCCGCTCGAGTTTATCGCGATCGATATTCTCGGACCACTACTCACCATGAAACGTGGAAACAAGTTTCTACTTGTCATTACCGACCGCTTTTCTAAGCTGGTACGGACTGTCCCTCTTCGGAGGATAACCGCTCTCACGGTGGCCCAGGCTCTGGTGACGCACTGGATCTTCGTCTACGGTCCCCCTGTGGAGGTGCTCTCCGATAACGGGAAACAGTTCGCGAGCAAGTTCTTCCAGGATGTTTGTCGCATCCTGGATGTCAAGAACTTGTTCACGACTACCTACCACCCCCTGTGTAATGGGCAAGTTGAACGGTTTAACTGGACGTTACTCGCGGCGTTACGTTCCTACGTCGCAGACCACCTAAAGAACTGGGACATGTACGCTGATGCGGTAACCTATGCGTACAATACGCAGGTACACCGGACTACCGGAGTTTCGCCTTTCGAGTTGGTTCTATCTAGAACACCCCCGCCTGTGACGCTGAAACCCCAAGCTACCTTGGACAATTTCCCATCAGTGGGTATCTACCGGCAGCAATGGAAGCAATGGCTTTCCAAGCTGGTCCCCGCTGAGCGGAAGTCTATGGCATGGGCCCAAGCCGCTTACAAGCGGGATTTTGACGCTCGCTTGCGAGAAAAGACCCCCCCGATTCGGGCAAGTAACTACGTCTTCATCAGGAAGGCGTACTACAACCCGGAACGGGAGAAGCGCCATAAACTCTCGCCTGTGGCGGATGGACCATTCAAGGTCATCTTTGTAAACACTGATACTGTCGTGGTAGAGATGGGCGACACGCACGAACGGGTTTCCCGTGATCGTGTTGTCCTTGCCCCTCCTCCCTCGTCAGAGGTAGTCCTGGATCCAGGCAACCCCGTTTCTACGGACTCTGCAACACCGGAATCATCCGGGAGTACTAGGCCTACGGTACTACTACACCCCAGCCGGGGACTCTCAGACCTACCGACCCTGTCGGACCCACCGGCTCAGCCGTGTAATTCGGGTCTCTCAGCGCCCGTCCCTACCACGCCCGCTCCACTGGCGCGCATTTATACCCGCCAAGCGGGGAATGTTATCCCTTATCCCTCCACTCCGTCTAAGGAGGGGGAGGAGAACACTCGTTTTTGAGGAACGATATCGCCGTCGCAACGGGAGACACACTGTAACATACGGAATACTGACCGTGGAGCACGGAGTATGTCACGCGACATTAATCCCCCGTTCCCGGCAGTGCTGTGCAACAGGAACCAGACGCGCAGGCCCCGCAAAAGCGGCAAATACACCGTTTATCACGGGAAAACGAGAAGCCTCCCTCCAATACCGCAGCAACGGAAATGCAATTGCCCGATCCATCCCCGGAGGCATCGCCACAAACGCTGGAAATATACTGGGCTACACGGGAAGTTGAAGCGCAACTACCGCACACCCCTGTCAGGGAAGGATCCCCGATAAGGGAGTATGGTGACGATTGCCCCCAATCCCCTGGGCAGAGCAATGCATCGAAGCCGCCATTGGCGGAAGCCCCCGTGGAAGCGGTTCAATTAGGTCCAGCAGACCCGCACCCCGCTCAGAAGAGGCGCCCAGATACGCCAGGCTCACAGGTAAATACCCACACCTCTCTTGGGGAAAAGGGCAGCCAACCCGCAGTCGAAGCTTCAGGCCTTGGCGCGCAAGCGCCGGAAACGCCTCCCGTCGTTGACGGAATCGAAGCCCCCACTCCTGGGAATAATTTGCACCAACCCCTGCAACGCTGCAGCAAAGAACCGAGGAACTCCGGAAAACCGCGCGCCATCGCACGCTCGAAACCGGTCGTACCAGACGCTGCTCCTCCTCATGGAGATGGTGCACCGCGCTTAGCGGCAATTCCCCTGAAAAGGGTGTCATCGGCACCTGCCCAGCACCCCCCAAAAGGGAATTTTGACCAAAATACCGGTGTACCGGAGGTAGCCCCAGGCAACCCGTCAGTAGCCGGGGACACCACGGCGTCGCCGGAACGTATGGTGCAGAACGCTCATGCACCTGGCAGGGAGGGGAAACGCTTACCAACCACGGTGTCGCACGGGACCCCGCAGTGGATGTCACAAACGCCGTTCCCGCATACGTGACAAAGACCCCGCAAGCTCGCGGTTCGCGAAGATGACTGCACTCGCGGAGTTCAAGTCCCGCGCCAGTTGGCGGTTCGCCCGGCCTACCTTGAAGACGGGAACAACGACACCCTTCTGGGGAACGACTTGCCGGTGAAAACCGTGATGCCACACTTCCTCTTGAGGGATATTTTCCCGCATGAGCAGCGGCTACTAGGACAGCGCACGGCAACGCCGGAGAGATCGCCGACAAACCGGATGGGTGTAACATACCGCGCAGCGGGCAACCCTCACAAGGGAGTACAACCACCACCCGGAACGGCCGGCAGGTCTACGAACGAGAGTTCGTAGTAGACCGACTTGTCGGACACACCTGGGACCAGGATGGTATTGTACAATACCGCGTCCGCTGGTACGGGTATGACCCCAGTGGGGATACGTGGGAGCCAATTCAACACCTCCCACGATCGCATGTCGTGCGATACCACCGTCAAACGGGAACTGCAGCCCCAGCCACGCTGGTTGACGCCCAAGTCGGGTGACGTTGCCGCGCGAGTGGGGGGCCGTAAGAAAGGATAGCAAGGGAAAATCCGTCCAAGACGGGGAATTCTAATTGAAAATCACCGTCCGAGACGGGAAAGTTTACCTAGTGGTGTAGCAAGCTCCATACTACACTACACTAGCTGGCATAGCCAGGGAAGGAACACCAGGAAACTGGACAAAAGGGGCTCACTCTTCGCCGTTGCCCAGGGCTTGGCCACCCGCAAGGCGGTAAGCCAACACGTCCGCCATGGCGGTGACATCCCCGGAAGGGTGTCTGAGCCATCCGCATAAGCGGTTACCAATCTCTCATTGAGGACAGCGACCGGGTGAAACCACGGGGCAAGGCGCAGGCGCGACGCGTGATTCCGATTCATCGGGTTGAGCCCCACCAGGGTGTTGTAGGTGGGCCAGTTGAACGCCGGAGCGGTTCCGGAGGATCCCACCGAAGGTGGTAGTGCGAAGGGATGGTCGGCTGCAGCAGCCACATTCCCCGGTTGTACCGGATGTTGATCGCCCTGAGGCAGAGGAACTGACCGGAAACCGGTGGTGTATCGCCCGAGAGACCTCGGAGGCTGGCTGTTGTTGTTGATGTTGTTGTCGTTGTTCATTTCTCCCTTTTCGAGGGTATGGTTGTTGTTGTTTGTCGGAGTGCGCTCGGTGACGAGGAAGAGCGGAGGCGAGGAGAGGAAATAACAGCTGCAGTAGCAGGGGGTGGTGACTCTGGAGCAGAGGGATTTACCAGAGAACCGGAGATGGCGCACGCGCTTTTATCACCCATTTTTGTCTGGGAACCCTTCGCTTCCGCGGTCGTTTTCCCGTCTTAGGGGGGGATATGTAGTGCAACGCCCTCAGGGAGGGATTCTTGGTACTTGAATGCTTTCCCGATATTATCGGTTGTGTAGTGTGTATATGAACTACGCCCCACAATGGTGGATATGGACACGTGGGACACGGTTTTGGGGCAATTGGCGGTTGGCCACAGTAGTGGATATTGCCACGAAATGTGGAGTATTTTAGTTGATTTTATTTATTATTTTCACACCCATTTCTGGGAAGCTAGTACTTAGTGCGACGGCGCACTGCCGTCGCACCAGTAAACCTTCCCCAACAAGGGACCCCAACCTGGGGAATTGGCTCTAGTTGTTACCGCTTGCGCGCGTGCTCTACTCCTCTTTGGAGGGAAACGCCGTGAACCACGGGACATCTAACCCCCTTGCACATCTAAAGGAACCCATCACTGGGAGTCATATTATTCCAATTGCATTGGTGTTCCGCCCTGTATAGGGAGTCCTGTCCACCGGCATTGCCGTATTTGTTCGTCGCTCTCGCGACTCACCCTCGCCCACTCTTCCTCCTTTCCCCCTTCCAGGGTAGTACATCCCGCTAACCGCGGCCCTTCCAGTGTGCACTCGCTCACACTTCCCCACTTACGTGGAAACATACCTGTACTGAGGATCACACCCCGCTCACGCGGATACCGATTCTTCGCCTTCACCTCCCTGCGCAAGTCACGACAGGTGTCCCTGGTCTTACAAACCGGCTTCACCGTGACACCTATGGGAGGGCTCTACCCAACTGGGTTCACCTCGTGAGAGGAAGATGGCGAACGTCTTTCGGTGTTTTTCCCCTTTGAGGCAGTGCACCACAGGTTCATGCTGTTCATCGCAACTCTGGTCCTCAGCAGTACTTCCAGCTTCATTGAATGCTGATATATCCTCATGCCCGACCGCTGCAGCCTCCATGAAGGCTTTTTTCTATGAGATAGTCTTCGCAACAGGAAGACTTTGCTCCACCTCCGTCATGTGCCCCATCTCCTGCAAATCTACCTGAGGCAACATTCCAGTACCATTCAGCTCCGCAATATCGCTTGCCAAACTAGATGTAGGGTCATCTTGCGTATCTTTGTACTGTAGAGCATTAAGGACATCACCTTCAACCACAGATTTTGGACCCCTCTCTGCATTCAAGTACAGCTTTCTTCTGTAGAGAGCCGTTTGGGCAGTCTTCTTATGTTCATCGCGTATATACTGCGGTAGAAAAGATGAAGGAGAACGTGCACCACGTCTAGTAACATCACCGCGCTCCTGGTGCAACTTCAAGACAGCATTTCTGTAAAATGGGAGGAGAATGTCTGTTACGAGCCATGAGTTCAGTATGAAGCTGTAGGGCACCAGATCCCAGGCCCTCGCGATGCCCTGTACCCCGTCATACACCGCGACAGCCTTTCGAAGATGGAATGGCTCCCGCTTCGACGGCACGGATCCAATTGCGTTTCAATCTATTCGAAAATGTGTCGCACGAGGAGATAGCAGAAATGACACTTGAATGAGCGTCCAACAGCAGCATCGACGGGATGTACGTGTGACGTAAGGTTTTGGGGAAGGAATGAGCAGTTAAGATTTGCGAAGCTTTGGGACTCAATGTTATGTGCTGAGCAATTGTCAACGACATCAATAAATGTTTCGCCCTGCAACTTTGCAAACTTGTAAAAGCTAACGAAGATTTGATTACAGATATTCTTCGTATTCCAGGCGTCCTGCTGTGAAATTTAGTAAATTTTGAGATCCTGCTGGCCGTTGAAGTGCCGAGGAAAGCTTTGAGGACGTTTAGAGTTCCCAATGATTGTCAAGAAAGCTTTGGTTCCGTCACCAAATATAGTCAACACGGCGGTGAGCCTTTCTTCAACTCGCTCGTATGCCGTTCCATCTTGGGAAATTGGGCGACTGCGTAGCGATCTGAATAGAATTGCAACTTCGTCTGTATTCATTATGGACGACAATGGATAGTGAGCAACCTCTCTCTTCATGTTATGTCTTGCCTTTTCAACGAGGCACTCCTCGAAATGCCTGGCATTACCAGCTCCTTTCTTACTTGAGAAGACATTGCGAATCATATATTTCTGATACAAGTAATGACTTGTGACAATTCTTTGAAGGTACTTGGCTTCATTGTTAAGCTTTTGCAAATGTTCTTCAGTACATTCTGCCGCTCTTGCGGTGACTTTCTTAATCATCTCGTCCATGATCCGGAGGGCCCGTTTTCCTACACCGCTTTCCTTCAACGGGGATTCATATCGTATTCACGAGATGAGGTCATTCATGTACGTCGTAAAAGCCTGTTCAATTTGCAGAAAACCGCCAGGTTTGAGCCGCCTACGTTTGAGAATGCTGCTGTTTTGAGGTTTCTTTTGCCACTGTATTATGTCTGTTCTTCACACAAGCGCATACTGTTGTTTTGAAAGCCCCGTACTTCAACGCAACTTAAGTTTGTGTCCAGGGCTTCTGTATAGATCGGTTGATCTTTGCAATGGGTTTGGACCCATCTTGTTTGAAACTGAGAATTGGTTACGTCTCGATACGCTGGGTGACACATAAATCGCGGCCGTTTCGCGAGATGGGATAGGTACGGAGGTTATCTGGCTTGTGTGCTATGTCATGGGCTGAATAAGCCGTATGGTGCCCGGCAGAGGTGGAAATGTGAACGATGTCGTCTTTGCTATCTATTGATTCTCTGAATGTGTTTTGAGTACCGCAAGAGAACGTGCGTGCTGAGAGATATGATGGCTGGGCGTCGGAAAGTTGCATAAGATACAGAAGTACTTGGTCAACCCATGGCCACGTGTCAAATTATTACTTTAGGTCGGCTTCGGAAGCGTGAACCCATCGGTAATGTAAACTTTCCAGGTCGCCAAGATGCGCGACCTTTTGGTTCATATTACCGTTACTTCACTCTGTAGTTCATGCAATGACTACATTAACGAAACATTTTGGAAATCAACCAAGTATTAAGAATCCCTCCTTGAGGGCATTGCACTTCAATAAGAGCAGAGTTATGTTCACCAAGTAGATCACATGGTCATCGGAGTATGGTATTCTCGGTGATGGGATCTGATTCTGTTAACAATGCCAGTGTAGAAGTGAACGGTGTATCCATTGTAGTGGAATCCAACTAGGCTGAGTGCTCATCGTTTATGTCACTGTGTTGGAGTATCTCCGTGGCGTCTTCAATTATATAATAGATTTTACGACTGCAATGAGCCTCTTACTCTGCGCTTGCGGTTGGTACAAAGACCGGATGAATTCATGATTGCACTTCCGAAGAGAAAAATCCCGTATGAAATGATCCAGCAAGCCACAGCGATGACAGCAGAAAGAACCAATATACGATGCAGCCCGATTATACTTGTGAGGCTGGGTGGCGTTGTGTAAATGAGAGTCACGAGAGTGCGGAGCAGTTTTGACCTGACCAGTGCGGGCACGATGTACAGGAGGATTCCCATAAGGAGGATTAGAATAAAAGGCTTCCTGTTTCTCAGGTGGCTTAATGGTTTCCTTGCGGCTAGAGACTTCAAGATGATTCTGCAGCACGGAAGCAAGGGCAGATGCCAATGATGAGTAATCCGGGAGTTCAGACTTAGAGCGGTACAACGTCTGAGCTGCCCATGATTGATCCATAACAGCACGTGTTAGAACCCGTCGTTTATTGTAATCCGTGTTGAAATTAGGTGTAGTTAGAACTAAAAAGTCTCGGTACAAGAGTAGGGTGCAGCAAAGATGTCATTGGGGGATTTGACTGCCGAGTCCAATTCTTCAAAACGCAGAGACTCTAACGTAGATACAATGCGTTCCTGGGTCGTCTCTCTATGAAATCGAGTCTTCATAGCTGTGATGGCTTGGTCTTAGTCATTGATATTTTCTTTGAAGTGGTCCCCATAAAACACGCGGGCGTCTCCAGTGAACATTGTGGGTAGTAGTTTTAGAGCTTTGTCTTCCTCCACCTGATAAAGGTCTAATAAGCATTCAAAATTGGTTAGTTTCTTAGGCCATGAGTCCTCGATATGGCCGCTATAGTTTTTCTTTTCCTGACGAAAGGAAGAGACAAAAGCATTGCCCAGTTTCACGATGCGGTCAAACTTAGCTTTTTCCGACTGTTCCAATGTTGTCTGGAATCTATTGAATTCTGGCTGGTGGGGGACGCTGGGATCAAATACTCTGCTGAATTTGGGTACTAATTGTGCTGTGACTGTAGAATGCAGATTGTCCTGAAGACGTAAAGGGAGCATGATCAAAGTGATGAGAAAGATGTCTCTGAGCAATATTGTGAGAGCCCGGGGATCTGTTTAGAGCTGGATGACAATGAAGAGTGCTGCGCATCTCGGCTTGATCTCATTTATGGATAATGTGGCAGAAGGGTGTTAACTGGGATATGTGGAGCTGACTGTGGTTCAGTTAGATTATTTGGGTGTTTTGTACTTAAATGAAACCTGGTGCCAGAGTGAGGGGCTAGAGTTTAGAACTGGTACGGAGGTGCAGTGGGATGGCCTGAGGGATTAGCATTAAGCATGAATGCTGAGAGACTGATGGCTTTGGTGGAATCTGGCGTAAGCCTCTTCACAACGATATGTTCTACGAAATCTCGTTCATGCCGGTAGTCTGGACCGCTTTAAAAAATTTTAGGAATACGAATGGCATTAGACTAGCAGTGCCCTGAGATGAACGGGGTTATTGCTTTGCCAAGCTCAAAAAGTTTTGTTATCAATGCACGCATCTTGCATTCAAGTTTCTTAGGCACCATTTCTCCTACTCCGATGAGTCTTCCTCCACACGGGAATCAACCTGCGTCTTATGACGACCTCGACGCTCCTCAGCAGCCATCAGCTTCGCGAAACGCACCGATGTCCGCGTCACAGACTGCTCCTCTGCCGCAATCGGCATTGAATCAGGTGATCCCACCGTATCTTCTTCTTGTCACACCAAACCAATTGGCTCCTAATCCTGATGTCAGCACCTTTCCGTCCTACGCAGAACTGGTCGGACGCAATTCGTTGCAGCATCTAGCGTCATACTCACGCGCACCATGGTTCTTCCCCGCGGCTGTCCGCAATGAAGGTCTCATCGCCACATATGTTGTCGCCTGTCGACTTCCTGACGGTTTGCCATGGTTTGCGATGTACACGAGCGATTGGCTGAGCCACTGTGCTCTTCCGGATGTTGCGATCAGTCGCTACCAAAACGAGTCCATGGCGGAGGCCCGCAGACAGTTTGTACGATTAGTGTACTTGCGGATGCGCCGCGTCATTGGGACGGTTCCCCTTCATGAAGATTGTAACATCGACACCTGGGTCGCTTGGACGAACGGCGAAGCCTACGCGTACGTCGAGAACCTTGCGAACCTAGACGTCCTTCAGTGGCGTGGTGGCCGTGGTGGTGTGTCCAATGCAGCTCTTTGCTTTGACAATCCTCAACTACGAGCAGAGTTCCGCTACTTTCGTAAGCGTGACATCCACTATTGGGAGTACCCACGATGGTAAAGGCAGACCAGGTCAAGACTTGGGTACCTCGTGCTGTATCAAATGCTTGAGATTGACCGCGTTCGGTATCGCTCGTGCATTGGGCGCTACATCCCCATTCCAAGACATTGGCATGAAATCGAGTGTCCTCGTAGCTGTGCAGTGGAGCTGCCTCCCACGCTGACCTACGTGGGGTCTCTGTTAACAAACGATCCGTTTTCGGGGTATTGGGTAGTGGTCTACACTGAGTTCATAGCCAAAATGGCAGTGTATGTCCTCTGGGATGTGTACGACACCTACCGCTTGTGGTACATGACCCCGACGGCCCGCCGTTACGCACGAGAACTTGATCTCTCCTTCATCCTAGGCTCCCGAGCCAATCAAGAGGATTTTCGTCGCCTTGTCGACATCATCGACCAAGTGAACTGGAGTCTCATCCCTGTGGAACAGAGCTCAAGAAGAAATCCTCGCGTTCACCATTCTCCTGGGAGGAACGGCCCTGGTGGTGATTTCATCTGGTATGATCCCTGGACGAGCCAGCACATAGATGGCAGACAGGCCAAGCAGTTACTCGAAAATCTGCGAGCCATGCCGCCGACACAGCTTACTGGTTACATATTCGAACCGAGTCCGATGAACTCTGACGCTCTTGTCGACGAATACCAGGAGATAGCCAACGATGTGGCGATGGGGGAACCCGAAGAGGAGGTGGATGCACCAAACGATGGTACTGACGTGGAGCCTATTCCTGCTGCGATGCAGGAGTCTGCTCCAGCTCCTGCTCCACTGCAAACCCTATAGGGTGAGGCTGAGCTCCATTGTCTGAGGTGTCTCCTCTTAGATGCGGGTGTTTTGCCGGGTCAGATCCCGACTAGCCGCCAACAAATGGTTAATCTCCTTCGCGATCACATGGGCAATATGCCCACTAAGAATGCGTAACGTTTTCGGTAACGGCGAACATCAGTAGTGACTTCACTTGAATAGATAACTTGTGGTAAATGTACCTTCTTGAGACTTTTGTCGCCCTGCTTCATCTTCATGGCTCTCTTTCGATCCTGATAGTTCTTCTTTGTGTGACTTCATCGTCATCTCCACGCGCTGGCGCGCCGTAGCAAGCCCAAAGAATCAAATAAACTAGTTGACCGAATTTTTGGGAAGTGCATTGGCGCCTTGCGCGCAATCTGCCGCCAACCGCGAAAATGACGCCATAAGCCACGATGTGTGTAGAGTCTAAATCTGCACTCCAAACCGTTGTGCGCGGCCTAGAAGCCGAGATATGGCCACATCTTTGGTTTGGCAAGAAAAGCGGCGTGCGAGTGCACTTCAAAAAATCCGGACAATTCCAACACCATTATTTGATATGGCCATGCGCCGTGGCAAGCCACTCCTCGCGCTGTAAGGCGCCAGGCCATTACGGTGACTCTTCACTTCTTCGTCCCCTTCATCCTCTCGAACTCGAGCTTCTTCTTCATGCTTCCTTCTAAGCTTCTAATTGATCAACGAGATCTTCATCCATTTAACCGACGCTAGCGTCATCATTGTTGTCCGGGATAGCTAAATTAGCCCGGTTGCAGTACCAAAGTACATGAGACCGTGGTAAATTGCCAATTGGTTCCCAAGTATCGCTACTAGGCGCGTATCCGTACCACCGTACCTTAAACAGCAAACGATTGTCTGCATCCCGTCCGTGGAAAACGATACGTTCGATAACGTACTCTCTCTCGCTGTTGAGGTCTTCAGCTGGGACTGTTTCCCGATCAGTAGATGATGGTTCACGCCCTTGATGCGCGTGTCGCTGAGTTACTTCAACATCGATGTCAATTGATGACTTCTCGTCCGCATCGACGGTATTCCGTTCCGAATTCCTCGCCGATGGGCGTCTAATCGCCAGTCTCTTGGATTCTTGTTTCCTTTCTGGTTTGGCCGGTTTTCCCAATCCAACATTCGGTACAACCGATTCAGTCGGCGATGACGTGACTTCCTTCGTCACTGTACGCCTGAGAATAGCTCGCGAAGGCCTCTCTAGATCCGGGCTTACGATAGCCGATGTAATGGGGTGTTCCCCTTCTCGTCCAACCTCCCGTACAGTCGGGTCGGCCGAGACATGTTTCTGCTGTGGTCAGGCCACTTGAACCTCATTTCTTCCTTTCCTCTCCCTGTCTTCATGAGACTTTAGGGTTTCCACATGTGCAGTTGCACTTTCTTTCACGTCACGCAAGTCTAGTGCTCCACCCGTGGCGTTGTCGCCTTGGGCTTCACCATTGTCGTTGCTCGACTCACTTCTTTGCTCGGAGCGTTCAGTCGCGGTGGTGGAAGGCGGTTCCGCTACGGCGTGCGTCGCCTTCACTGTCTCCACGGGGCTTCCCAAGTCAATAATATCGTCCACAGACGCACTGTACGGTGGCAACGCGCCGTTGCGCTCCGTAAAACGGTAATTTTGCCCCGCATCGCCAGGTGGCACTTCTTTCGAAATTATTTTGCCCTGTGGTGGGACATCAGTGGGTTTCTGCCCTGTGAGTGGCTGGATCGGCGTCAACGTCTGCGAATCTGCACGAAAGGCCACCGCTTGCTTCGCGTCAGCCTCTGCACTGGGTGCACTCACCACACGATCACGTGATATGCGCTCCACTTCTTTTCCTCTCCTAATGACAACTGTGTCCTGGTCGAACTCGACAACTTCAAGCGGTCCAGTCGCGATCGGGGCTAGCTTGTGACGGCATCGTCGGTCTCTTTTTTCCTCGCGCGTTTTCCCGTCAGTTCTCTCTAGTCTCACGAACACGTGTCCTCGAACCCGCAAATCCGGAATAGGCGGTCTAATCGTAGCGTCATAATTGCGTTTAAACCGTTCTTGGGCCTTTCCCATTTGCTTTGCGGCCTGCACAGCGCGTGCGCGCAGCTCGTTCCTCTAGCGTAGGTGGAATTGAGCCGGGGTTGGCATGTCTTCGAGTTCCTCTTCTTTCGAGCTAACCTTGATCGGTAGAGCCGGTGGTCGGCGTGACAGTACCAGCTCGAATGGGGCATATTTCGTCGTCGAATGCACCTGCGTATTGTACGCATAACAGAGCGTGTCCGTATACAGATCCCAATCCTTTGGATGATCAGAGATGTAGTGCCGAAGAGCGGCTAGTATAGTACGGTTGTACCGTTCCACCTGGCCGTTGCACTGCGGATGATATGTCGTGGTAAACACGTTCTTAACACCCATTATCCTGCATACATCCTGAAAGAAGCGAGCAACAAATTGCTTTCCGTTATCTGAGAGCAGATTAGCCGGGGGTCCGTAGTAGTAAACCCAATGGTGGATAAAAGCTCGTGCGATCACGAGAGCGGTAATAAGTTTGAGCGGAACAGTTTTCACCAGCTTCGAGAAGCGATCGGTGATTACCAAGAGGTAGCTGTTCCCTCGCTTAGAGCGAATTAATTCTCCAAGTATATCTATGCTCACATACTCCAAAGGCGCCTTGGCAGGAAATAGCTTCAGCGGCTTCTTCTTCTTCCACAATTTCACTCTGTTCTTAGCGCACGTTGCGCACAAGTTACCCGTCGCGTGGCAGTCCATTGCCAATGTTGGCCAATAGAAATCTCTTCTTAGGCTTAGATAAAGCGTCGTACCTCCTGGGTGACCAGATAGCTGCGAGTAATGCGCCAGATGCAGTACCCTGCTCTTGAGAGAGTGTAGTATCACGATCTGCACATAGGCTTCGACAGCTCGAACTAATATTCCGCGATCGTCGACACGAAAAGGTAGCACCTCCCCCCGTTAAGACGTGAGCGGATTGCAGCACAAAAAGCGTCAGTGAGCTGTTCACGGAGTAGCTCTTCGAGCGTTATTCGTTCAAGCTGCCGGTCAGCATCAGTATCCGTTGTTTGCGCTATCAGCACATCCATGACGTAATCGTCGTCATCCCAAGTTTGCACTTCCGTTTCTAGAGATACCAGCTCCTCCATTGTAAGACAAGGGATGTCATCATCAATTCCCAATTGGGTCTCGCCCAGAGTTTCGAGCCGCGAAAGCGCGTCAGCATGGACTTTATAGGTTCCTTTCTTGTACTTGACTGCGAAGTCGAATTCAGAAAGACGTAGCCGCCAGCGCATTAAGCGTCTCGAGGGGTCAGAAATTGACATAAGCCATCTTAAGCAAGAGTGATCCGTGTTGAGGGTGAAGTGTACACCCTGTAGGTAAGGCCTAAAGGTCGTAAAAGCCCATACTACAGCTAAACATTCCTTTTCGGAAACGGAGTAGTTCTTCTCTGCCTGATGCAGTGAACGGGACCAGTATCCAATGGGATAACGCTTACCGTCTTCGTACGTTTGAAAAAGGGCACACCATACCTGGTAGTCACTAGAATCTGTGTCGACGGAAAAGGGTAGATCCGGTTTCGGAAGTCGTAGCAATGGGGCTGAGGTCAGCATATGCTTCAGTGTTTCGAAAGCGTCCGTCTTGGCTTCCCCGAATTCCTTCAACTGTGAGGGTTCTCCTTTCTTCAATAAAGCGTTCAAAGGCGCAGCGACATGCGAATAGCGTGGAACAAATCTCCTGTAAACGTTACAGAGTCCTAAAAAGGCACGTAGTTGCGTCTGTGTCCGCGGAGGTTTTGCTCCACGTATTGCAGCGGTCTGCCTCTCCTCGATTTACAAAGTTCCCGGCTTGATCCGGTGTCCGAGGTACTTCACCTAGTTTGTGAACCATTCGCGCTTCTTAATCTTCTATGAAATGCCAGCGTTATCCAACTGCTTGAGAATTGCCCCGAAATCAGAGAAATGGTCTTCCATATCATGACTGTAGACAATGATGTCGTCCAAGTAGACTAAACAAGTCTTTCACTTATACTGTGAGAGTATGATATCGATAGCGCCCTGAAACGTCGCCGGAGCATTGGTCAAGCCAAAAGGCATTCGCTTGAAGCGATATAGTCCTGCGTGACAAACAAACGCCGTCTTGTAGCGATCTTCTGGTGCAACGGGCACTTGCCAGTAACCCCAATTTGCGTCAAGCGTAGTAAAGACGTTGGCTTCTCCAAGGCTATCGAGGCATTCATCCATGCGCGGCAATGGATAAGTATCCCTCACTGTTACTGCATTCAGCTTCCTGTAGTCAACGCAGAAGCGTAACGATCCATCTGCTTTCCGAACTAACACCACGGGTGAGGCCCATGCTGATTGAGCTGGCTCAATAATACCTTTCTCCAGCATGTAGTCAACATGTTCCTGTTCGATTTGTCGAGCCTGCGGCCCTGCCCGATGCAGTGGTTGGGCGATGGGTCTAGTGCCCGGCAACACGTCGATGTGATGCTCTGTAGCAGCGATCTGGCCAAGGTAGTCATTCCACATATGTGAAAACTTCAGCAGTAGTCCGCGTAATCTCTCATGATATTCCTCAGGTACGTGTTCCATCTTCACGCCCTCGAGGGCTTCTTCAGTTTCCTTCTTGGAAACCTTCTCCTCCTTTACGTTGTCCGTCGCTGTTAATGCCGGTGCTGGCTGCAAATCACTCTCAGGTGAAATTCCCAAGACGTCTGCCGTCATAACATGAGTAGGTATGACTACCGAAGGGTGTGGCAGAGCGGTTCCAAGAACCTGATTCTTGTGCATTCTGCACTCATTGACTCCGGTGTTAATCACCAGGATTTTGAATGGCCTGTTGGGCTCCACTTGGGCAATGCCGTTAGCGACAAGTATTAAATGGGTATGATAAAGTGCCGAGTTCGGCTGAATGACAATGAGTCCATGCTTAGCAGTGGTGACTGTTATCAAAGCCTGATGTTGGGGAGGCACCACTGTCATCTGAGACACACGAATGCGTGGCGAAGTCCTGCCCTTTGGGGCTTCGTACTCCTGTGAAGGTCGTAACGGAGCAGCTGCGTTTGAACGCCGTAATGGCTTTCGTACTATCGGTACAGTGGACTCGTCGTCCAACTCAACTTCCCGATTCTTCGGACGAATTGCTTCGACAAACCTGTCACAATAATCACAACCAAGCACAACTGGTGCAGCTAACGTGGTACAAACGATAAACGGCAGCATGAAAACATGATTTCCAAGTTGAACGACAAGTTTTATCGTTCCAAGAGACTTGATGGGTCTCTTGTTTGCGTCCTGGATATCCGGTAAGCGTGCCTCCTGGATTTGAGCTCGCTCGTCAGACTGTAGTTCCGACAATCTGATTAAGTTTGGCCCAGCGCCAGTATCGATAACTGCGAGCCTGCGTAACAGGAGAGACTTTGATGAGCCAATGTCGGCATAGACCTTATAATTCCTGCGGGCCATGATCATGACGTAGTCTGTCCGTCTTCCTGGGCACACATATCGTCTCCAAGGGCGTTTCAAAGCGCAGTCGAGCTGCACTCGTTTTCCGACATTCGAAGATCTCTCTGGTCTCAGAAGGACCTTCGGTTTAAAATCCCGGGAGCGGGGAAATGCCGAAACCCCGGCCGGTAAGATGGGATCGATCTTTACCGACCCCCTGAGGACTCCCTCCTCTAGTTTCCCGATTGAGCGGGCTTACGAACCACGGGTGCGTTCCCCATCTTCAAGTCTCCTCGCGCTTGTTCCACCTTCTGGACTCCCGATTGGCGTCTGGCGTCTGCTGTAACCCAAGCCTTGGCCTGCCAGTACGAGTTAGACGGTACACGGGCACGTTCCGCTTCCGATAGGGCTTCATAATTCAGGATGAACTGCGCGACCTCTCTGACGGACAGCGTGCACTCTGCCGACAGATGGTGTCTACCATAACAGCTATAAAAAATCAGGCATTCACTGTTCAGTCGCCCCTGGTAGTTGCCTACCAAGCGATTGTTTACCCAACCGGGTCTCTTCTCAGTTATTCTTCTTGGAGGCGGAACGACCGCATTTCTTTGGTACAGATACCTGCGTGGTTCCATAGCCATCAGTTCAGAATCCTGAAGAGACTCAGTTGAAGGCAACTCCGTGGTCAGTATAGACCCAACTGGTTCATCCAGATACTGCAAAGCATCATGCTCCGCATGGCTTTCCTGTGGCGTCTGCGTCGAAAAGTGTGAATGTTCTGGCGACTCCAGATACATGGCTTTGCCCCTCTTCGCACCACGCTGCAAACTCACATCTTTAGAGGGGTACGTTCCAAGACGTCGGGTTGTAGAGCTCACTCCACTGCGGGCTCGTACCGCATCTCCTTCCGCCTGTGCGAATTGAATAAGCTCCAGGAAGCGGATTCGGGGATGCCGTTCCCGATGGCGGGCAACAAGTGACTTGATGGTCCTATCCAATCCATCGACGTAAAGCGTCATCTTGTCGTCCATAATATGAACGTTTCCGCAACGAATCGCTGCCTTATTCAGCCTTGAGCTGTACTCCACATCTGTCTCCGTATCCTTCTGGGTAACTTCCCTCAGATCCAAGATTGCTCTACGAATGGCGTTCGAAGTAGCATAACTATGTAGCAAATACTGAACAGCCTCAGACCTACAGGTGACTCCACCTTCATCCGCATTCAGCGAGCCACTGGCAGCACGACACTGCTCCAGTGCGACCCTCCGCGGAAAGTGTGGTAAAGCCACGAACGCCTGCGCTGCGCTAACCTTGAGAGTGTTTGCCTCTATGACAAACCGGCACAAAAACTCAAAGATGAGTATGGGATCCGTCCCATCAAAGGTGAGTTCACCCAAACCAACTTTCAATCGGCGAATGTGATCTCTCACTTTCCATGTCTCGCGACCTGATCGCTTCGTCTTACGAACTCGTAATCGATAGTACCGATAATTGGCAATCTTCCGATAAAGCGGATTCGTACACGAAAGGCGCTTCATTCCGTAGTGGGAAGGGCCCTTCTTAAGACGCGAAACTGAGTTACCACTCTTCTTCCTTCTCGGGCCGCGAGATTCTTCCTCGTCGCTCGAGCTACTGTCGTCCTCTGACAAATTGTCCTCAGAACTCTCTGAAGAGGAGTTATCATCATCTGCGTCCTCCAAATTCTCTTCAGAATCATCAAGCCTTATGGACTTCCACTTCTTTGACCGCTTTGAAGACTGCTTCTTCCGTTCTTTCCTTTTCGAAAGGGCTTCGGCTGGACCGACTGCTTGCGCTTCAGAACGTTCTGCTTGCACAGGTGTGATCACCACGTTCTCAAGTCGTTCCAAGCGAAGATTAACGCGTGAGAGGACCTCCTCAACAGTGAAGGGTATTGCTGGCGGGGTACCCAGGAAGTTTCCTTGCCCTTCCATCAGACGATTGACGTCTTTGCGAATTGTTCGAACGACATCAGCCATCTGATTATCATCTCTTCTGTTCTTCAAAGCAATCTGCTCACGTCTTAACGTCTCCAATGACGATTCCAACAGGTTTACCTGACTTTGCATCTCTTCCAGACGAAATTACTGCGACGAAGATTCCGCACGGAGCCGCTGTATTTCAGCACGTAGAACGTCGGTTGACGAGGAACCCTCACGGGGGGGCGGGCGCCGGTACCTCAGAAGGTGTTCCAGGCCCTTCTGTCGACCTCGACTTCCTTGCTTGCTGATATAAGCGGTTGCTCGCCTCTGTAGACGTGGCTAAACGACTACCAGCCGCATCAGGCTTTCCTGAACTCGACCGGCTTCTTGTATGCATAGTGACCGAATACCCTCTGGCGTTCCAGATCGCTCAACGAAAAGCGTAGCAACAAACGAACAGCGTTGCAAAAAGCGAGTGGCGATCGACACAAACCAACAAATTCGATGGCGAAAACACTTCTGCACACAGGAAACAAAACAGAAAACAAATTTCACAACAAATCGATAGCGATTACAACAAAACAAAAAACACTTCTGCACACAGAAACACAGCAGAAGGTAAACTTCAGAAAACTTCAGGTCTCCGATTCCGCGAGCGAACTGTAAAGTTCGGACCTTTGGGTCGTCTGTCCCAACAGAATCCGTAACGACGGTTCCAACTCAGCGTTCTGAATATCAATGGCGCGAGCAAAGTCCTACTTTGGAAAACAAGTTGTGAACAACACCGGAAACTTCTCGAAAGCGAGTGAATGAACACACACCAAAGTTGCAAACTGATCTTCTAGGACGGGAGACCAGTTTATGTGGTATTCCACTAATGCCTGTACGGCCTCGGTAGCGGGGTGGAAAGCCACAAACGAACCGCAGTTGTGGGTGTCGCCTTGCGAGCGACGGGGTTAGAAGTCAGTACCACGGTGTGAGCACCAGTAGCGAGAGAATCACGTGTGTGAGTAATGTGTCCGAAAGCGGAGACCCAGCGTAGCCAAAAGATAACAATATCAGATGATCCTGTGGCAAACACAACAAAACAACAAACAGAATAACAAAATATACACAGTGAGCTGTACGACACGTGAGGGTATCCTCGGAACAAAGAGCTATAGCTCAGAAGCAATTAAGCACTGATGCTATAGGTACCCCTGTGTTGAATATGACTTAGGATTCTCACGGTCTGACCAAAAGGTCTTGAGTTGGGGGTGTTGGCTGGCCTTCGCCTCCCTCACCTGGGCAGGTCGCCCTTTACTAGGCTGCGAAGCCATGCAGTAGTTTGACTGTAATGCCTAAATGTGTGGCTCTCCACTAACTAAATTAACAATAAATAAAGTAGAATAAAACTAATAATTAGTGGAGGCCCACTACAGTACCAAAACTTACTACTCTTAGTTCACATTCTTCCATAAAGGGGTTCCTTTCCTAAACCTCGCTGTACAGCCATGTACTGTAGCCGAGAGCTATGAATGTCGTCCTCGACTTAACTCATCATTCGGTGATCCGAAACCACTGCATCTCGAATGCTACAGTTAATATTATTTATTATTTTCACACCCATTTCTGAGAGGCTAGTACTTAGTGCGACGGTGCACTGCCGTCGCACCAGTAAACCTTCCCCAACCAGGGACCCCAACCTGGGGAATTGGCTCTAGTTGTTACCGCTTGCGCGCGTGCTCTACTCCTCCTTGGAGGGAAACGCCGTAAACCACGGGACATCTAACCCCTTGCACATCTAAAGAGGCCCATCCTTGGGAGTGTAATTGTTCCAATTGCATTGGTGTTTCGCCCTGTATAGGGATATTGTTACCGGCATCGCCGTTCGTCCCCGTCGCTCTCGCGACTCACTTCGTCCTCTCTTCCTCCTCTTCGCCCTTCCTTTTTCCACTTTTTAGGGTAGCACCTCCCGCTATCCGCGGCCCTCATGTGCGCATCCGCTCACACACCCCCACTTACGTGGAAACATAACTCTACTGAGGATCACACCCCGCTCACGCGGATACCGATTCTTCGCCTTCACCTCCCTGCGCGGGTCGCGACAAGTGTCCCTGGTCTTACAAACCGGCTTCACCGTGACAACTCTGGGAGGGCTCTACCCAACTGGGTTCACCTCGTGAGAGGAAGATCCCGAACGTCTTTCGGTGTTTTTCCCCTTTGGGGCATTGCACCACAGTATCCATAATTGGTGTCCTCCCCAGGTTTTGTAGAAGAAGCAAGGGTCTGTCATGCATTTTATAAAGCCTAAGTTCGTCAACCTTTGGGTGAACAGTCGGCTTCAAATTGCATTGGATTGCTTCAGACCATATATTGACCGGTTCAATTTGAGTACTTGATTCTTTTGTAAACCAAATTCCAGACCTTTGGGTGGAGACATATAGACTGGCTTCTTGTCATCGATATGTCCGTTCAGAAATGCGCATTTGACATCCAACTGGTGTATTTTAAACCCAAACCTAGCTGCCAATGTCAATGCTAGTCGTACAGTTCCAAAGTCAACGACTGGAGAGTAGACACCTGTGACATTCCCTTGTTGGCACCCTTTAGCTACAAGGCAAGCCTTGTATCTTGTGATAGAGCCATCATCGTCATGCTTGTGAGCGAACACGAGTTTTTAATCTATGATATGCTCTCCAACAGGCTTTTCCACAACTTCCCATGTCTTCATCGACGTAAGCGAAGAGAGTTCTTCGTCAATAGCTTTTCTCCATCTTTGCCAGTCAGGCGAATCTCTCGCGTCCTGCAAGCTTTCAGGGACGGTACTTATTGGTAGTTCTCTTGTCACAAGACTGTTATGGTGTGTGTCTTGATAACGATTTGGAGGGTTTCGCTGACGGTCTGGGTAGCGGCGTACTGGGTAGTGTGTCAAGAATTCTTGCATGCTGGGTGTCATTGGGAAATGGTCCGATTCTGCTTCAAGTACTTGATCGTCCTCTTCATCTCCATTCGTACCACTTTCCACGACTTCATCTGCATTTTCATTACTTCCACCATGTCCAGGTTCCAGCTCCTCTTCATTGTCAGCTTCAGCACCATCTGGTTCCTCTGCTTCTGGCTCTCCATCATCATCTGAGTCAGCTGATTCTTGCTGTCGGTCAGCCATTTCAGGTATGGCATTCAATTCCATCTGTTCTTGAGTGTTGAACAATCTTCTTCCTGAAAAACAGCTTCATTAAAACTGACATGCCTTGCGAACGTAATATCTCCACGTTCAATGTCATAGACGCGATAATTCTGGTATGGGAGGCAGCGTAAGAGAATTTCACGGCGAGCTTTGTTCTCTAACTTCTTCCGTTTAGCTACATGAACCCAGACCTCACATCCAAACGTTCTTAAAGAGGTAACGTTTGGTATCCTCTCAGTGAACGTGTCGTGAGGTATCTTCCCATCAGTTGCTCCACAACCGATGATGTTCATTGTTCTGGTAGCAGTAACGACTGCTTCAGCCCAGAACTTCTGTGGGAGGCCTGCATGTCGTAACATTGCTCTAGTCATCTCCATAACCGACCTGTTAGATCGTTCTGCGACTCCATTTTGCTGCGAAGTGTATGGAGCACTGTTCTCCCAATCTATTCCGACTTCGGAGAGATATTTTCGGAGTGAAATGTACTCTAGACCATTATCAGAGTAAACGACCTTGATCTTTCTTTCAGCCTGTCTCTCAAACTTCAATTGAGAGCATCTGAACTCCTGTGTCAGTTCCTTTCTTTTCGTCATGAGGCGTACGTCCTTGTACCTCGACTTTTTATCGATGAAAGACACAAATTATCTCTTCCGTCCGATGCTTGGGGTACTCATAGGACCGCATATGTCCGTTTATATCACATCCCCGACCATAGCAGCATCATTACTCCTGCCTCCTAGACTCCTTCGTGTCATCTTTCCTTCAATGCACAGAGTGCAGTCGGCACTGTGCTCTGGAGATACATTGAGGTCCAGTCCATGAACAGTGTTTTTGCTTGTCATTCGTCGTATTCTCTGGATTCCGATATGTCCGAATCTCTCATGCCAGAGCTGTAGGCCTTGCGTTTCTTTCGCTACATATGAAACATGCAGAGCTGGACTGCCCTAAATCTGATAAACCCCTGACCGTTTTGGTGCTCTGATCATGACATCCGATCCTCTGATGAGACACACCGATGAATCGAAAGAAATTTGGTACTGTTCCTCCGTTAGGCGGGAGCAAGATATTAAGTTGCGGTCCATATCTTCAACGTAAAGAACGTCATGCAGTAGTATCTTTACATAGCGTCTTCCAGGCTGCGATACATTAAGACAAATGTGTCCTATTTTTGATGCTTTCATACCCCTACCATCGCCCAACACAATGGCTCTGTGCTAAGAATGGTGACGTAAATGCGCCAAAGCACGGTCCCCAATCATGTGACTAGTTGGATCAGAGTCAACAATGAATTGGTGGTCTACTTCTCTGGTGACGAGAGCTCGATGGGTACTTGGATCACCTGCACGATGTTCTGGTTTGATTGATCTACAGTCTCGTTTGTAGTGTCCTTTTAGGCCACATTTGAAACATCTACCCTTCGCTTTCGCCTGTAATACCCTCTCCGTACCGAAAGGACCGGCCGGGCCTGATTCTTCTGTTTTCGTCTCTGAAGTCCTGGTTTCATACTCTTGGAGAAGTCGAGCGGTTATCTTCTCCCAGGACAACTCCTCGTCCGACAACGTCTGTGGGGCTGATATTACTGCACCATATGGCGTCTCTCCAGTAGAACCAAAACTGGAGAACAGGATAGCAATCTGCATACTATTCCCTATGGGACTTCCCATAGCTTCCAATCTTGAGAATACAGACTCGAAATCATCCACGTAGTCCGACATTACTGTTCCTTCAGTAAACCGAGTTTGGTGTAGCTTCGTTTGCAACTGTACCCTTCTAGCAGCATTCTCCGTTGCATACCTTTCACGCAGTTTTCGATACATAATGAATGGGTTGTGACGTTGGGAGGCAACAGCCCGTAGTGATTTGTCTCCAAGAGATTGCACAAGATACATGCGAGCCTTGGAGAGGTTTTGCTTCAATTCCATGGGTAGGGCATCAATTGTCTCTTCCCCAACGGCATCTTCTAGAACTAAATTCAGGAGTTTCTTTGATTCCGGTAGTGCTTCTATTCGCATCATCCAAAAAATAAAGTCTTCGTGGCGTTTTCCAGAAAAGCGAGGAACCTTCCTTGGACTGTCTTCATCCATAGCAGCACTGAAGCAAAGTCCTGTAACACTTTGAGAAAGCAATTAAGGAACTACTTCTTTTAGTTCAGATAGTTGGTTGCCAGTGGAGCGCGATGCTACCACTGTTGGGTATGGTTGAGACCAGTTCTTTGTACTTTCAAGAACCTCATCCGGTTTATATATGGAAGCGTACTTTGGCAAAAACCTGCCAAAATCAAAGGTACTTCTAACTTGTGGTCAAAGCTCTATCACTGAGCTGCAGGGAACCACACATATCGGATATTACATCAACATGAATAGTATCGTACTATCTGCGCCCGAGATGTAGACACATCACCTCTCTTAACACTCTCATGTAACACCAGCGCGTCACATATATTGCAAGAGTGCTACGTGAGAACATTGTGAGTGCTCAATGGCATACTGCTCACAACAGAGGTTCCCTAAAGGCGATACAACAAAGACAAGAGATAAGTGACGCCATTCCATCAGAATACACCCCGCACGAGTTCATACACAGCGTACCATAGAATAACAGTGGAACTCATTTGTTGCTTGTTTCATATCGAACAGCAGTTTAACATTTTCACCTTTGTGTGCTTCTAATCTGTTAGCTGCTACGCTGTACAGATGAGCTCATTTTAGTTTTGCAAAGGTAAGAGCAATGAGTGGACACGGTGGACTGTTCCACTGAACGGTCCAAATTAGCCGTTCACAAAAAGGTAAAAGCGGAGCATCGTTGCCTTGAGCACCAATGAATCAAGATTTCGGTTTACCCATGTCTGTTTCTGCAATCTCAGTATGATCCTCCACTCAGACGAACCGAATTGTACAGGTCGTTTTTGAGGATTGAGCGGTGACGGCTTGCATACTTAAAGCATTCAAATGGCGATAAGAGAAAGTGTGGAGTGCCTCGACGGTGACAATTGTTAATTGCAAAGCATTGCTGCCGGTGGAGACACCTTGTTATCTTCAGCCAAGAGATTCTGAGGACAGACCGAGCCATTGCACTTTGGATTTATCTCTTTATACCAGCCTAGCCATCCTAGGTCTCTCTTCGGGTTTATTGCGCTACCAAAAAGCTACGTCGACTTGCAGTGCATAGGCTAACTCGCTGGGGTAGGAAGACACATATAACCAATAAAAATCCTACTGTGAGCGTATTAGCATGACTGGAATTCTTCTTGTTATTCAGACAACCCTGCTGCCCTGAATGCTGTCGATAATCATAGAAATGTGTGAGGATGAGTATTGCGTATGCCTGAACTCTTTTCAGCGGCCGAACACAATACTGTACGAAAGATCATCAGCTTTCTGACAAAAGGAAGAAACATGCCTACGACGCCTACATGAGCATGATGGGTCAGCCAGCGCAGTGCCTCCTACCTCTATGTTCAGCAATATACAGCGGCATATTATAGGTTTAATGTGTGAAGACAGAATATTTATGCGAGGGAGGAGGCTGCACCAGCCACGTTTTCGAAAACGAAGGCACGCTGTGTGACTGGTGAAAAGGGGCGGCCGGCCACTGGCGACGGTTTCACAGACCGCTTCCGCAGTCGCGTACAGCCGTCGCCGTCTTGGAGGACCGTATTTTACAACCCAATCTACCCTTAACCCCAACGGTTCGGTTTAGAGTTTATCGAGGTTATATAAGCTCCCAAGCACCGTGAGGTATTGGTCTTGTCCGAGCTCAACAATTCTCAGTGGAGCGTTTTCGCGGAAACGTACCAGTAAGATCGCTCAGAAGCTAACCACGAGCGAAAGAGAAGTTCTGTACCTAAGTGGTAACTTGGCTTTGCATCTCGCCTTTTTTTCTGTCACCAGCCAGTTGACCTCTCGTTTTCGGTACCCTCCGGGTGTGTTGCCTCTGAGTGTTGTGAAGAATGAAGAAAGTGTTGTTGGCTACAGTTTTGTTACTTGTGGCGTGGCCATGTGCATACAGCATGCCAGTAGTTGCCGATGGAGAGCATGAGGTAACGGCTCCGTCGTATCTGCAATACCCCCAGAGCACAGGACGTAACGGGGATGGGCAAGGTGAGATTACTTTTGCCGAGATTACTTCTGCCATTCATCAAGCGGGAGACCCATTTGGCAAGTGTTGTGATGCGTGTGATCGATGCGAAGAGAAGAAAGGCGCCATGGTTTGTAAACGTAATTCGGGACGCCTCCTGTGCTGCCCCAAAGCGTGCAGTTTCCTCTAGCGGGCTGTGAACGGCGTGAGCAAGTGAGGTACCTGAGGCGACCCGGGTGTAATACTGTACTGGGTTGAGTTACTTGATGCATGGAGTGTGAAGAGTACAGCTTTGGTTGAGGACTTGGGAGCGCTTTGTGGAGTATCCTTCGTACATCGCAACGCAGACATGAATAAAAGCAGCCGGACAGATGGACGGAGACAGCGTGCAGCGTATCGTTGTTTAGAGCCGCGGCTGTTGTGGAGCACATTTTGCAAGCGCGACGGTACTCACTGCGGGCTCAAGCTGAATCGACACAACGCACAGCATTCAAGGTGTGCCCCAATCACAGTGCACTGCGCAAGCTGGCGCATCGAGCGGAGCATTGCGCACGTTTGTAGCGCCCAATCAGCGCCCAGAGTTCACTACGGCACGGCGCGTGCGGGGTGTCTGTGACCAATCGCTGTGCTCCATGTCCGCGCATATGTTTTACCTCGCGCACGCTTCCGTATTACTGCCAACTTGCGAGCACCCCTCAGCCTTTCAGCCGCAACCATCGCCTCTTGAACAAGTATGTAGTGTTGGCCAAACGATTGCTGTTGGAACCAACAACGAAATGTGCATTCTTGTTGGCCGCGAGGCTGTTTCCGAGCGAGAATTCGTTTATGCTTGTTGAAATGGCGGTTGACCACAATAAACTGTGGCTCAGCCCGGAGGGCTGAGCTGACCCCCCCGCTGGGCCATGCATAGACAGCATGCCAGTAGCTGCCGTGAGAGAGAATGCGGTAACGGCTTCGTTGTATTCGCAATCCCTTCAGAGCACAGGAAGTTACGGGGATGGCCAAGGTAAGATTGGCGCTCTCTTTGGCACTTCTCGCCGCCATGATGATGTAAATCCCTTCTTTTGTGATCCAAGTTGCATGCTGTGTTGTAATCCTTGTGCACTATGCAAAGAGGAGGGGGACGACATGATTTGTAAGCGTGACTCCAAAGGCCGCCTGTGCTGCACCGAACCGTGCAGTCATCTTCCGAAGGCTGTGGACCGCGTCGGCAACAGATTTATCGAACGCGACGTGGGTTGAGTTACTCGATGCGTAAGAGTGTGAATTTTTGTTCAATCTTATGCTGTTGCGGAGGGATAGCCCTTTTTAGTTTTTGGGAGAGGGATGGATCAGGCTAACAAGGTATCACTGGGGTCTCAGCAGAACTGAGATTGTAATAGAGTAACACCCGTTCAGTGCTATGTCCACTCGATGACACAAGTAGACCACCACTCAGTTAGTAAACGTAGAGAGCTCACTGTTACAGTGGAGCTCTCGTTGGTTCCAGTCATCGACAGTGTGTCGGTCTTGGTTCTGGTAAAGATGTTCAGTACCAGTCTACTCCAACCTTCGCCATCTTACAGAGATCCTGCACTATGATCTAGAGGATACATACTGTTCCGTGGTGTGCTGGGTGGGAAGTTTGAAGTACTACGAGATATCAAGTATCGAACAGGATATGAGACGAAATTGCTCAACAGAGCAACTCGCAAAGATGGCCGTAGCTTATCCGGCGCCAGCCACATATCTTGTAGCCCTTCACAGCTTAAGTTAGCTTAAATAAATCTACTTCTGCAGTTCCCTTGAGAAGCCGAAGTGAACTATACTATGGACCCTAGAGTGGCCAACATCCGCAAAGCCGCATGTACTAGATGCAACGCAAGAATGTAGAAATAGCGATTTGGACATTGAGGCTTTCTACTTAGAAGTACCTTTGATACTCTTTTAGGTTATGTGAAGTGTGGCGCCCGCTCCAAATAACGCGCCTGGGCACAGAGATAATCTCTTAAGCCAGAAATATTCTCTACAGGGTCACAATGTGGAGAGCGTGTCCAAGGATCCTATCAACCTCATGCAAGCACAGAGTCCTGTTAGTCTTGTCCTGGTACGTCTTGTAGTCACACTACAGCGCTTTTCTGCTCAGCTACACGTACAGGCCAATATGTCAGTTGAGAAGCAGGGTACGTTTTACCCACGGTAAATGCGCAAAGTTTGCGGAAGGTTCTGTATCACCAGACGGGACGGCCACTTCTTGCTTCCAGCGCATCGCATCATTATGATTAGATGAATTTTCTTCGCAATGCTTTTGTCCGAGCGAGTTCCAACGAGTTCGCCCCGAGGATGACATATTTGTCGGAGTCGATTGCGTTCAGTATTCTATTCTTTCCTAAATCAGCGGCATTCGATGTGAGTGCTCTATGGCGTCGTACCACGAGAGTCCTAGACAGAAGTTATTGGATTCAAACCGCACTGTCTCCCCGCAAAAAGGAACAAAAGATTATATTCTTAAACCATCATGTAGTTAGATAAATTTCCCGCATCTTCATTGGTTTACGACTTAACGCACATTAAGAAACACCCGCCATAAGCAATCCGATCAAGCGTAATATTAACAAGCATCCTGAACTTGGATCACAAAGATCTCTCACGGTCTTTTACTGTCTTGATCGCAAAAGAAAGTATCCTTTCGACAAAGATACTTCAACACCGATAAATGGTCATTGGTTGTTCAAAGTCCTTCAGGGAACTTGTCACGGAATAATGTGCTATGAAAGTTAAGGCAATCGATATTTTGTACCAAGCACATATAAGCTCTTATATGCAATCCTGTTGACTAGATGATGAACTACTACATAGCACCGACTAACTAATTGGGTCAAGCCGTTTGATTTATGACCCACATAGCAAGTACTACATGTCAGGCTTTGTTTGTCAGCAGGATTGTACTAAGACAGAAATAGAACTTTTAATGTGTTTAAACAGGCTTTTCTACTCTAGACTACGGGCCTTTTTTAATACATGTGCTTGGCTCAAGCCAAGGCACAGTGGCTGATCTGCCTACTTTTTCCCTTGGGAACTGCTGGCCGAGCTGTTTTTATGCTGATAAGATTGTACCACGTGTCGAACTGAAGTTTCACTTCTTCCAGTTCAATGTTTGGATACTTCCTTTCAAATTCAAGAGTTGCATTTCCAGCAACCCTAAGGTCATCACGGATATCGCTGACAATTTCTAAAGGCAGCGAATTCGGAATGGCGAACGAGATGTGCCTCAGTGTTTTCATATGAGTCCCCACTTCGTTCAGAAACAAAGGCCAGTTTTGCAGAAAGGGACGGATTCGATGCGAGTTGACAAAACCTGTAGACAGCTGAAGGTATTGTACTTTGGATGTACGCTGCAAGACCATTTTGAGGGAGTTCGAGTTTGGAATATCCTCTGAAAGATGTATATACTCAACAAGAACAGACGGTATCCTTAGATGAGTGATTCTCTTGCAGTAGAACAGACAACACTGAAGGAAGCGGCACAATTTGCTGTATGTGACGTGCGTGGCAAGCATTGGAAGATCTTCGCAGAGAAGGTTCGTCATGCTGTGCCTTGCCGTTTTCCATATCTGTCGAAGCTGACCTCTGAACATCTTCGAATAGTAAAAGTGAGAGACTGCAGAGGACGTCTCAACGGAGGCTGACTGAAGATTTCGATAAGCATCTATATTTCCAAAAATTTGGGCCGATTTGGAGATCTGTAGATTTTCCGGGAAAGCTTCTGCGACAGGGCTCTCTTCATCATCGGATACAGGCCACTCACCATCTCGCTCTTCATCGGGACAGCTTTCTTCGTCACTGTAATACCCTTGATCGAGTACGCGGGATGCTGTTTTCTGCTCATAAAAGGCCGAGATGAGTGATTTGAAGTACAAGTGATTCACCGAAGGACTTCCGACTTGAGAGGAACCGTTTGCACACAAATCTGTTTCAACCGTAGCTCGACCTTCAAACTTCTGTTTCAGTGCCATCTCGTAGGCCAGGCAACTTGGCATTCGCAGCTCAGAGAATCCGAGGCATGCAACTTTCAGATAATTTAGAACGGGAAGTTGCACCCCGTTTGGATGCGCAAGGTAATATATCAAAAAACTTTCAGCTTGGATAGTCCTTCGAGCTTGATACACGTGATCTCTTTCGGTATCAGCGCTGGCCTGCCAAACAATCCTGTCAATTATTAAGCTTTTAAGTGAAAGGCTGTGAGATCTAACAACGTCCAAGAAAGCCGGAAGATCATGCCATTGAAGACGAGCAACCTGCAAGCACTTTAGCTGAGCATCCGTGGTTTTGAGGGCATTGAGAATTTCCCCGGTGGGGGAACTGATTATAAACTTCTCTAACTTGTGTGAATTATATAGTAAGCATGCCAGATATGTCGAATTCTTCTTTTGAAGTCCATGTAACGTCTCAATTTCAGTCAGGTTTGGGCAGTTGTGAAGTAAGCATCTGAGAATATCCGCTTGCACTCCTGGAATCAAGGGCAGCCTGACTACTTGAAGGTTTTCTCCGATGCACTCGATAATAAACTGAAGCAACTGTGAGAAGCTTTTTCGAAGTTTCCAAGTGGCATTGCAGTCTAATTCTAAGAATGAACTGAGGCGCAGCACTGGCGCCTCGAGTAAATCCCAAGGACTAGTGTTCCATTTCGGATCACTGAATGGAGAACGCAAGTCGATATTGGTGATACTTCCTTCGAAGAGTTGAGTATAAAGATCGTAGAGCAGTTTGTTCTTACGAATGGGCAGTATAGCAGATTTGATGTCTGCCATATCTTTTCTACGAAGAACAGTCCCAAAGTTGTGGAAGTGATTTACCAACACCCCGAGTACGTCAGATGGTAGATCCAAGAGTCTAAAAGTATTATCTGAGCTCATACCTTTGTTTTTGTATAGCGTGGATTTATACGCCAATTAGCAGTATCTCAAACAGAATCGCAAAAAAGAAATTTGTTTATATAGGTGTCTTGGAAAGCCTCGGTAGATGAACGATTTTAAGGACTAACTATCTCGTTTTTTAAAAACACTGATATACTTAAAAACCGAAGCACAATTCTCACAGTAAATGAAGAAAGTTTTGTCGAGAGAATCAAATAACGCTTTTTTCTTTATTAGTCATAATAGTCTTAAAGGACTCTGAATTTCATACTCTGATCTGTACCATCACCGACTATTCTGCGTGAATAACATACGACGGTTGGGCAACCTCATTTAAAGGGAAGGTGCTTATTCAGTTTAAGACACCAAAATGATGTTCCTTTGTTTCCTCAAGCACTGTAGTTGGAAGTAAGGGGTGCCAGTTTGTTCAGATTTTAAAGATTAGTTATTCAAAAAGGGGCCCTTTTCCAATACAGACCATCCTCTTTTTGACACATTTAGGAAGAGGATCAATCCCGTTCATATTGCAGAGGTCTTTCCTCCCACTTTGTCAATATCCGTGTACGACACAAGGGATTACGTCATGATGCGAAAAATAATTCAGTCTTGAGCACGAAAAGCTGACGAGCCATAGACCTTGTCCCAAAACCGTAATCAATAGTAGCACTTGTCTACTATTGTTTTCAAAAATGAACCCAACTTTTTTCATAATCTCTCGTCCCTCTGCGATCTCGCTTCAAGCACATTGCTCCTTCACAATCATATCATCGTGTTGCTTTATGCCCCCGGTTTGAAGTGGAAGCTACTTGTTGTATCATACAACGGTTTTCAGATCTTCCAAAGAGTCCAGTTCGCTTAACTAACCCCGGATATCCTCACAACTTTGGTCCGAGAGTCTAGACATGCGCTTCAGGCACAATGGTGACAATCCACACAGAAACAGCTTTTTTGTTGAAAATCTTCCCTCATATGTATGACACGACTATAAGAATCCACCCCGTGTTTCACTGTTTTGACGCACTTCAGCTGCTCGTCTTCCGGCGAGTGCAATTACTGGTAGATTTCTGGCTATTTGGCATGTTCTCAGTGTTCTGTTTATCATTTTTCTCGTTCTCCTATCAATCCTTTTCTAACACTTCATCTATCGTGTCTCAGTTTCAAGCTTGTATGCTACTATAGACAGAGCTGAGAGCTACTAGTGCTCTGGAATTTATCTTTCAAGTTGACAAAAAGACTTCTCGAATATATGTCTTGAAAACTATGTCTTATATAAGGAATATTTAAAAAGTAATGTTAAGGCCTTTGCCAATATTTTGATAGGAGTCTGGAAGTTTTACCCATTTGATCGCCAATGGTAGTCAGACAAACCCCAAACCGCTGGCTTGAGATAAGAAAAACTTATATCTATATATTGCTGCGCTGCAGCAAAATTCTGCATTAAGAAAAACGTCAGGATATTTTACCATATCCTAGTTGGCGCATTTGCGCGGCTTTGCACGACGGACAATGAGGCTTGTCTGCGCAGGCAGTCTGGTCGAACCTCTGTTCATCACCTACCAGACTGCGGCATGGGTTAATAGCCACGGGTGGAGTTCCTCAGAGAGGAAGTCCACCTCTAAGCAGGATGTAAGAAACAGTTGAACAGGTAAGTAGGCTAGGTCTGGAAAAACAGTATAAGTAGCGATACATCTAGCTTGATCTGAGTAAAAAGAAGAAGGTAGCTTCAACTACCACACTACACCTTTCACCTCGCAACGGCACTGCACACTGCACAAACTAAATTTTAACATATATCTCTTTAATCCGGAAACGTAGTGTATACAGCAGACCAATTCGTTTGTGGTGTCTACATTGATTTTATTATTTTTCGCTTTGATACAAAAAGGAGATTTGAAAAGTTGGAACAGGTAATTTGTGAGGACGGACACAGAGATGAGAAATCCTTAAGAGCTAAGCTGCGATATGTGCCCATCCAGCAGCAAGAGAAAATCCAGAACGTGAATGTTTTGATTCACGATTGTGGATCTTTAGTGTTTTGCACCATCGTTTTCGCCACGAACTCTCAAAGCACAACTGGTGTCCCTCTTTGGGCTGATGCCAAGCGACAGATCTATTCTATTTGGGAAAGGAAGAGGTTGGCAGACCATCACCAAGACCTCAGCAGAGCTGAGATCCAACAGAATGATCCAGAGGATACTACATACTGTTCCCGGGAGTGGTGGGCGGGTAACATGAAGTTGTACAGGATATCATACATCGAACACGATTGATACCGTAGATGATCATTAGAACAATAGCGAAAGATAGCCTTTGCGAAATTGACGCCAGCTGGATATCTTGTAGCCCTTCACAGCCAAACTGGCTCAAATAAATCCACTTCTGCAGGGCCCTGGAAAGCCTACTACGGTTTCTCACAGCTTTAAATATTATTTTTTTGCCCGTCCTCGACGGAGAACCTGTTTTCGACGAATGAATAACAATACTTGTTTTTGCGGTCCTTCACTGCTATTCTTAAAGCTAGAATTGTGATAATGTCTTTCTCATGGGGTCTAAGTAGAAGTACGAAGAACTGTTTGTGATATGTCATTATTGTTCAACTTTGAGCTGCTAAGATATTTATGTGGTTTGGGCAGGCGCGTATTTTGTGACTGACTATTTTGCCATAATGGGGAATGTGACTGACCACCTCGGCAAAAGTAGTCATCATCCTATTTTTTGATTATTATTGAAAGTACTTGACTACCAATTTTGGAAAAGTATTGACTAATGACTGCTTCATGTGGCAAAATAGTTACTCACAAACAAGGGTAGGCATAGCCTTCGGCCCCACCACTCTTTCCTGCAATTGTGACGTCTGCATCTTGCCTGCAGGAAAGAGTGGTAGGGCCGCCCTTCCACACTTTCCTGCAGTTCTGACGTCCGCATCTTGCCTGCAGGAAAGAGTGGTGGAGCCGCCCTACCATTCTTTCCTGCAGTTGTGACGTCTGCATCTTGCCTGCAGGAAAAAGTGGTAAAGTTGGAGCTTGAGCGGTCACAAACCTGAGAATCACACGTTTTGGTGGTCCAAAACGTTTGATTATCATTAGCACAAAACGTTGGCCAACCATAAGACTCAAAAAAGGAATGTGAGGCACGATTTTTGGTGCTGGCGCAGTTTGCGTCAGAAGAACAAAATCGTGCATTTCACTATTTTTATTTAAGAGGTGCGAAGGTCGTTGTCGCACAAATCTTTAGTTAGTTTAGACACGACGAAACGGCTTTCAGCCATGGGTGACGCTGCCCGCCGCGCCGTTCTTGTAGCTTTGTTGATTTAGTAGCGTTTGGAGGTTGTCCAAGCACTTTGCTCGCTTGCACTCGCAATAGCGCTCGTAAAACCCCAGGGTACCGCAGCGTCTAGAATATCTGGAGCCGTAGGGGTTTGTGCGTAGGTGCGCAAATTAACTGCAGTGCCAGCCAGTGAGGGAAAAGCGCAACACGTTTCATTCTGTTGCCGGCTGGCACTGCAGTCATTATAAGAGTGCAAGCCACTAAGCATCCAGCTTTGCTTCGGTTACTGTATATTTTAAATGGTAGAGAGATGTTGCGCCAAATGAGAGTTTTGCATGCGCGTTAACGGCAATATAGGGTGGTTTATTCGTGCACTGCTTCCATTCAATCAAGGACACCCCCGTCATTCGCATTTAATGCTTAGAGTATAGACAAAAGAAGAAACGGCCCTCGGCCGCGGGCAGGGCTGCGCGCCGCTGTAACGGAATTATAAACGGCAGTGAGAAGAAAAAAATGGTGGAAAAACCAAAACCAGAGAGGCAATTAGTTTAACTCAATGAATGAAGAACGCAAGAAATATGATTATGAATGTAGAGGGATGCAGAGCTGAATGGCTACAGTCACAACTGAGCTGGCAATGAGGAAAAGCATGGGATTAGCTGTGTGCAAATTCGTTATTGTAAGCTACAGGTCATGCAGGAGCAGCACATGGTCGTTCTTGCGAACGCGCGAAGATGCGACATACAACTGACCGATGCAGAAGAAATTGGATTGAACATTCACAACCAAGCCATCCAACTTCTTTCCCTTTTTTTTGTGAACTGTAGCTGCAAATGCGAGACGAATGGGAAGCTGGCTACGAATCATGCGAATGTATGCGAAAGAAAACTCGAAGTCGATACAATGTACGAGCTGTCGTTCCAGAACCTGTCCATTATCGTTGAATCGAGCCACTTGCATCGTAAATTGATCGACACGCACTACTAAAAACAGCTTTCCGTTGACCACAGCAGGATTTCGCACGTTCCAAATGCCCACAACTGGTACACTGATCTTCAAATCCAAGTTATGAGGCAGTACTTCAGTAGGCGCATACTGATATGCAAGCTCGGGGAGGATATTACCGGCAAAGTAAGACTCTGTGTTTTGTCCACGACCAGGTTGCACGGTTGTCACTGACGGAAGATTGAAACACTCAGCAGGAAACAGATCTAGCACTGGCACATTATGGTCCGACAAACTGGTTTGTGGAGGCAAGGAGCATTTTGCTGAGATCCACATCCACCTTGCGTCGTATTGTGAGCCACTTTCACAGGAATTGGTAGGCGGTTTGCATGCCAGCAGTAGATCTAAGTGGTAGTGGAGCGATGTGCGATATTTTGTTGCGTGCAATGGAACGTGCAATGGAACGTAACAGCGACGCAAATGTCGGATCATCGGCTTGGCGTACTTGGTCGGTGAGGTACAGAACTTAAACCGAGCACAATTTTCACAGCTCACTCTTCCACGGCAATTTGTTGAAAATGTTTGTGTAAACTAGTCTCACATTTCTACTTGGCTCGGTCTCCATGTACACCTGCGGTACCACTAGAAGCAGCTGGGAGTAGTCGCAAGATAGAACGATGGTCAAGCCCCCAAACGAAGGGGGGTTTTCCATTCCACTGCAGCAAACATCTTTGAACAACGCATTCATGAGCTCGAAAAGCTTTCGTGAGAGCATGGATGCCTCATCCAAGACGAGCAGTTTTATTTCGCGTAGTAGTGCTGCAAGTTGAGATCGGGGACCGTACTTTGACAACGTGGCTGTAGTGTTGCTTGTTCTTTCTCTATCAGCTACACCCAGTCCGAGCAGGCTATGTAAAGTGCGGCAATCTTCGTACAACGAAGCTGCAATGCCTGCTATAGCAGTCATTTTGAGGAGCAGTCCTTCCGACTCAGCGATATCACGAAGGAGGTTGAGGACGTATGTCTTTCCGGTTCATGCGGATGCTTGCACAAAGAACACGTTTCCAAGACTGCTTTTTCGCCCCCTCAGCGCCTGTCGTTGTTGCAATGCGGCAATGACGGTGTCAATGACTTGTATTTGGCGAGGTTTTAAGGTGGCGTACTTTGACTGCAGAGTTGATAAGTTTGGCACCACTCGCGCGTCTCGAGTTGTTGTAGCTCGATTCGTTTCAGTCAATACTGCATGGTCCTAATGTTGGTGGTGTGAGAAGAAGCTGTGATCGCGAAGCAGTCATCCTCCGTGCCAGTCTGAGATCTCCACCACACCTCAATACATTTCTTACTTTTATTGCTGCTAATCTCCTGTATGTATGTCGCTACAAAGCGCCTCCCAGTTTTCGACCGCAATTTTCTCTGGGCCTGCGTCTTGTTGGTATAATGTGACAACCAGACGTTTTAGCTTGGAAGGTGTGTTGTAGATCTGCACTGCTTCTTGAAATGCAATATCAAACTCAGATCCGTCCGCAAGCAGTCCGCTTACAATCGCAGTTTCAAGATACGTTGCATATTGCTGTCCGTTGAACGTCCAAGGTCTTCATAAGAGCTCGAGCCGTGATTCATGAGCAGCAAGCGCAGAGCGAAGAGCTCAATGTCTGACGGTGAAACACCTCTGATCCTTGCGACGCACTGCTCGTCTTCCGTGCGATGTACCACGTACATGGGCGGATCGCAGTCGTCTGTGGGCACCTGAGTGCTGTCTCTGTCGTATTAATTAAGCACGCGGGCAGGAAGCGCGCGATAAAATCGCACTTTTTCAAAGTACGAAAGGTAGTCGAGTTTCGCGTAAGCTTCGGGCCTTGCAAAGTTTCTCTTCAGTGTAGACGGTTTCGATGCAGAAAGGAGCTAGTTTGGACCTCTCAGCAGAAATGTGCGCTCTCTTTCCCGGTGAGTGACCAGTCGCTTTACTTTAGGTACAATGTAAACATGGCGAAACTCAAAAATTCTCCAAGCTGCGTTGACGGCGCCCATCACACGCGCTTGCATGTATGCACGAATGTCGTTCTGCGCCTACGGCTCCTGATGCTGCTCGTTCTGCGTACCTGTGTCATTAGCACCAGTTAAATTGAGCACCACCTTTTGATATTTGTGCTTTTTAAAGGCATACTTCATCAGATAGGCCACTATTCCCACTGCTTGCGTGCGTCCTATGTTGATATGGGAGCGGTACTTCTTGGTCAGAGTTGGGTTGTACGGCACAATCTTGGGGTCTTTTTGGCTTCTTCTGGGGTATACCACGCGATTCGTGCCTTCTTCAATGTACGTCTCCGGCACAATCATGTTGCTGTCGTATCCAACCGAATTTGCACCGCCCAGCACGATTCCGGCAATAGGAGGGGTGACGGTGCCTGTGCATGGAACGAATGAGGGCACGCAACGGGTGGTCTTCACTGGGAAGGGGCAGTTCTGCACGAATCAGCTCGTCAATCACGTCAACTTCCTCAATGACAGCCCCTTCAAGCCAGACAAGCATATGCTGATGAGACGCATTGCGTTCTTGAAACTCGAGGGTTGATGCAAGCCCCAGGCACTTCAATCCAAAGATGTGTTCCGAGTTCTTCTCCGAGTCCTTCATGAAGTCGTTTCCATACTGTTTGTACACCCTTGCAATCAGATCCGGTCTGTCAATCGGTCGAGGTTGGTTACTCTGTGCTGTAAATACGCTCCGATTGCTGTTATCCATACCAAGACGCTGGATGTCATCTCTCCAGATGTTCATGTTGATTGTAATGAAAAGAGAGAGTGGTCCTCTTAGCGCTGTAGGAGAATGACCATCGGGCATGTGGAGTGGTGAGGTAAGCAACGGTCCGGACTGGCAGAAGTCAGAACATGGCTGGCCTAAATATCTAACATGGCCAAGCTGGGTGCCGAGGCAGGGGATACCAGGGGACTGTGAGAATGCCAAGGCACTGTGGCCTCACGTTTTAATATGTAGCTATTTGTATTCAATTTTTCAGGATAGTTTCCGGAGGTCAGAGCGCCTCGCCAGCTATATAGGTTGGCTCGAGTGCCGCCCATCTCCAAAGAGTAAAGGCAAGCACCCTCACCGTCTTCTTGCCGTCATATGCAGCCAGTAGAACTCCAAAGGCCTCCATTCTCCAAGCCATCGCTACTATTCGCCCAACCTGTAGGGACGTGAGATAGCGCCCGCCCATTGCGCTTCGCTGCCAGTTGGTGCCCGCATCACTAGTAAACCCAGTGGATTGTCACTCTAGTGGTTGGCTCTCTGCCACTACTAACCTCTAGTTGACTACTACCCCTGTTGGCCAAAGGACGTAGTATTCTACTACAACTGGTCTCCCGACCTAGAAGCCTACAGGGACAGCCGTTTGAACCTTAAAGAAAGAAGTTTACGCATAGGACTTCTAGCATTGGACTATTAGTCGACGCAACTGGCTCGAAAGCAACACCGACCGTATGGATAACCAACAACCCAACCCAAGCAACGAAGACCAACAAGGAACCCCGGGTACAGCCGCACCTCCCGCAGTCACCGTAACCCCATTGGCCACCCAAGCGGACAATAATAGTGACTGTAGAAGTACCTGCAGCTGCTCCGGTGGACGTGTTATAGACCCTGTGGACAATCCTGAAAGGATAACCAGAGATTCGCCATTGGTCGCTCTCCTCCGCGAGAGGGTGGATCAGCTCAATCTTTCGCAGAGCCAAAGGAATGATGCAGAACATCCTCAACACTTAGCTTCTACCGTAACCACCCCCCGTATGGTGGACGATGTCGCCGCTCTCCTATGGCCGCAACTCTGCTCTTGGCGCGAAAATCAAGTGGAGTAGTTCCTTAGGGACCAACTGGATAGATTATTACAGGAGCGCCTCTCCTCTTTGGCAGACCAAATGGTTCCTCAGGTTGTGCAATCAGGTATCCTCTTGGAGTCCATTGCCACGACCATCCAACTGGAAATTATCCGCTAGGCAGGCACATTTTACAGCCCTCGGGCTGTTTCTCAAAGTTTACCGTTGGATGTCCATCGGTCAACACACACCGGAACTCATGGAGCAGCTATAGAAGTAGTCCCGTGCCTGGGTACAGCACAGGAAGGCCCATTGGGTTATATACCGCGTGGAGAAGAGATACTCCAGAGGCAAAGAGGTCGTGCGGGAGATAAGACCAATGGACAACACGGCGTTCGGTACGCCAACGAGTACCTCGAGGACGATGAAGAGCTCGCCCGAAAGGACCTCGTAGATACCGAGACCCATAGGAAGAAGAGACGCAGCCGAAGGCGTAGGTTGAGGACGAACCATCATAAGAGGCACCACTCGGACTCGAGCGATGACCATTCGGACTCGTCGGACTCTTCCGATACCGATACGGATGAGGCGGATGTTTGGCGCCTCAAACCATTTGTCACGACTAACGAGCTTTTCCAGAAGTTCTTAGACGTGAACATGTACCGTTTGATGGATTGGTCCACGTGGTACACCTCTTCGGTCGCCAAGAAGACTGCCAGGTGAGCAAAGAGAATACAACTGACCGTCCCAGACAGGTTTTCTGTGAAGGATTCCATTACAGTCCTTAGGTTCTTGAGCTCGTTCCAGATGGCCTGTGACCAGAATGGAGTCCATGAAGGAGCGGCGCTTTATTGCTTCCATTTTTTCATAAGTGGACAAGCGAAGAACCAAGTGGTTGCCAAGATCTCCGGCTCGGCCAACCCCATTGATGTTCGAGATCGGGAGCTCCTAAGGACCTATCCAGAGGTTGTTCATTACCTGTTGGAATCGTATGCTACTGATGACCACATGATAGATGCCTATCAGGACGTAATTGGATACCACCAGAGTTCCAGCATGTCCGAAACGGATTACGCCGACCAACTTTGGACTAGAGCCCGCAGGTGCGAGAATGTGTTCTCCGAGGGTCGGCTGAAGCGACATTTTATCGCGGGATTGCTCCCTGCGATACGAACTCATGTCCAAAACCACCACACTGCCCACCCAGACTTGACGCTGCGTCAACTGGTGACGTATGCCGAAGGATACGGCGAGACCTATAGGACTTCCTGTCGAACGGATGACGCGGATACTAGGGGTCGCCCAAGACCCCTGACCAGAAGAGTGAAGGCCCACATGGTAGAGTTCCCGTCGGAGTCGGACTCGGCCTTTGTACATTCAGACACCGCAGATGCTCTTGCGGTGAGCTTCTTCTCAGCTCTGTCAGGAGCACCATCGGCCTTTTCGTCAGGAACGACCACCCCATCGGCCCCGGCGACAACCCGTTATTCTCCGATTGGCCCCAGTAAGGACGTCATTACGAAGTCCAATCAGGCCAATTATATTTGTCTTTTCACGGCCCGGCCGTGTGACTGCATAAAGTATATGCCTGAGGACATCCGCAAGGGAATTATGGCGTGAAGGGAGGAGAACTATCAGGTGCGCCGAGCCGAGGGTGTTTCCGTAGAACCTTCCCTCCGAGGACCACTGGAGCGCCAGGGAGCTCAAAGTTTGTGACTCCCCTGACCACACCGGTGAAGCAACCTGAGGTCAACATGTTTGAAGACCCAAGAGATAGCATCGAATAACTGGACGGATAGGGAGATCTTGCGGTGCCTACGCCGCAGGAAAACGACCAGAGGGACGCATAGAGGCGTGTCGTCCCTCTTATAACTGCCGCCTCAAACCATAGGACTTGCAGACCACAGGAGCTGAGAAAAGAAACAAACTAGAGCACGAAATGACAGGAATCTCGAGTCAGGTGTATAGTATAGACCAATGGGAAGACCTGGAGGACGCCGTTTGTGTCCTGAGGAAGGATAACTACAAGGTACAGGGAACCTTGGGACTACAGGCCAATACGACAAGGACGTTTATGGCCGTATTAGATACTGGAGCAGGCCCCAATCTGGTACATCCGAAGGTCTTACCATTCGGCTGGGAAAGGATGATACAGGAAAAGAAGTCACCGAAGGTAACGGACGCATCACGTCGGCCGATGGACATTCGCGGAATACTTCCGCTTTACGTTCAACTGGGTCACCTGAAAAATAACACTTGGTTTCTTGTATGTCCAAGCCTGGGGGCAGAAGGGATCTTAGGGACGAGCTTTATTGATAGATATGTAAAGGCAATCTATTCTGGCCAAAAGAGGGTCGCTTTCCATCGAGAACTATCATTGGCGATTGTCGGCTCGCGCTCGGGACCCGAGGCTGCCCCAGCTAAGGTCACGTTTCCCACGAGGACCGTGTCCAACATGGTCAGAATGGCAAAAGCGATAGTCATACCGCCTATGACCCAGGTAGCCGCTGCAGCGGTATGCGAGTCCTCAGGTCGGGTTTTATTGCAAAACCATCCGAAATTGGTAACGAAATGCCTTTCCTTTATGGCCAATGGAGTAATGAATGTGGTCCCCAGCCGGCCCTTGCGGTCACCAGGAGCAACGTCCGTGACAAGCCTACAAGGCTATCCAAGGGTGCAGTGGTGGGGGTATCTATGCCTGCTCCTGTGGTCATTATGGAGATTGATGCGGAGCAGTTGCTTCCTGGCGGTGAACCACCGGCCAATTGGGAAAAAGACGTCAAACTTGGCGATGACTTTGAACCATATAGGAAACAAGTCATTGATCTCCTCAAGGACTTTGCTAGAATGTGGAGTGGAAAGCTGGGCGAGATCGAAGCCACAAGGCATCAAAACTACCCTAAGGACGTGGCCACGCCCCAATATCAGCACCCATATCGGACTGGCCTAGAATAACGAGAGGTGGTAGCCAAGGAGGTGGAGAAAATGAAGTCCGCTGGGGCCATTGAGCGTGCACCATGCACTGAGACCGAAAGGGCTAGCCCTTTTGTTCTAGTACCCAAGAAGGACGGGACCGTAGGGTTTTGTATTGATTACCGCAAACTAATGCAGTGACCAAGAGGGATACTTATCCTATCCCCCGTATGGGCAACTGCTTAGATCTCTTAGGGAAGCGCAAATTTTCACCACGTTGGATGCCAATGGTGGGTATTGGCAGGTTCCCATGGACGACAAGGCAAAGTCGTTGACTACCTTCACGACCCACGAAGAATTATTCCGATTTACACGGATGCTCTTTGGTCTTATGAATGCGCCAGCTACTTTCCAGCTGGCCATGGACATCATTTTGTCCAGGGTCAAATGGAAGTTCGCCTTCGTCTACCTAGATGATGTCATCATCTTTTCCAGGTCCATTACGGAATACTTCGCACAGGTGAGGGCAGTCCTTAGGTTACTCCAGCAGGCTGGTGTCACATTGAAATTGAAGAAGTGTTTCTTCTTCCAGCCCTCCTTGGACTACCTTGGCCATGTGGTCCTGCCGGGTAAACTCCAAGTAGCCCAAGTTAAAACAAAGGCCATACGGGAAGCACGACCCCCTAGGACCCATACGGAATTGCGCTCCTTCCTTGGCCTTTGAAATGTTTACCGTAGGTTTGTCCCAGGGTTCGCGAAAATTGCAGCACCTCTCAATGGGATGCTGAAGAAAGGGACCCCTTTTGAATTTGACGATCTCACGGACGAGCAGTATGAGGCCTAACAGAACCTCAAAGACCATTTGGTTAATCCGCCGGTCTTGGCGCTACCCAGGGCCAATAAACCGTATATCCTAGATACGGACGCATCTGCGACCCAAGTG
This sequence comes from Gracilariopsis chorda, assembly GCA_003194525.1. Taxonomy (NCBI): domain Eukaryota; phylum Rhodophyta; class Florideophyceae; order Gracilariales; family Gracilariaceae; genus Gracilariopsis; species Gracilariopsis chorda. The sequence continues at coordinate 85,484 of NBIV01000189.1, forward strand.
GGCTGTGCCTTTGTACAAGAGCAGGAGTCCTCTAAGGATTATCGCCCAATTGGCTACTGGAGTAGGTCCCTGAACAAGGCCGAAAAGAACTATAGCACCACGAAAAAAGTCTGTTTGGCCATCGTGTGGTCAGTGCTCCATCTTCGGCCTTATTTGGAAGGATCTCGCTTCACCATTAGGACATACCACCACCCTCTCTGCTGGCTACTGAACATGACGGACGCATCCTCCCGTCTGGCCCGATGGAGATTGCGCCTGGCCGAATTTAATTACGAAGTGACCCATAGGCCAGGGCTGAAACATCAGGCAGCAGATGCGCTGTCACGCATCATGACCAATGGTATGGACCAAACTCCCCTGGACGATGAGATTCCCACCATCTGGGACGGACCACAGTACACTGATGACGAGGGAGGGAAACCATCGGTGGCTGAGGTGAGAATGGCCGGATGGACGGACGGACAAGGCGCAGCGATCTTATGCGCCGTGGACTGGGAAGATCCACCGTTTGATATCCATATGTCCGAATCGGAAAGCGCGGATCTTACGCCAATACCCCTCGGGGAATTTCTTTAGGCCCAGAAAAAGGACAAATACTGCAGCCAGATAGGAGAGAAAGTAGGGACCCCTGTGTTGCTGTTTGAGTGCCGAGGCATATTATGTCGCAGCTCACCATTGGACGGGGCGATACAGCGGGTAGTGCCTAAGGCCTTACGGGCACGCCTTCTCTACCTCGCGCACTATCCGAGGTTGGCTGGCCATCCTGGAGGGACTAAGATGTATCAGACCCTGAGGATATATATTTACTGGCCCCTGGTGGCCAATGACATATTGGAGACCGCAAGGACTTGTGCAGCATGCCCAAAAATCCGAGGGACAAGAGCGATACATCAAGGGAAACTGAAGTTATTCCCAGCGGCCAGGTCTTTGGAGTTCAATGCTATGGATATCCTAGGGCCATTTCCGAAGTCAACCCACGGCAACCGATTTATATTGGTGATTACCGATCGGTTTACCAAGTTGACCCGATCAATTGCGCTCAAATCAACAACAGCCACTGACGTCGCCATGGTTTTCCCTGTCCTTTGGATTTATCCCTATGAACTGCCGCTCTATCTCCTTACAGACAATGGCTCTCAGTTTATGTCCAAGTTCTTTGAGCATGTGTGCTCGGCCTTAGGTCAAAAACATCTCCTCACCACCGCGTACCATTCTCAGACCAATGGACAAGCCGAAAGGTTTAACCGAACCCTGGCCACGAGTCTAATTCACTACGTTTTTGAGCAACAACTGGACTGGGATGACTATGTCTAGCCACTGGTCTATGCATATAATAATCAAGTGCATAAGTCCCCTGGTACAACTCCTTTTGACTTCACCCTCGTACGTGCCCCTGCGCCGTACATGGTTGACCTACAGGACTTATGAGCACCTCAGGACATAACGGAGGAAATTACTCCCGCCCAAGCCAAACGGTACTCACGGAAGCGAATTGATTCTATCTTGAAGGCCGCACAGACCACGTTGGACAAAGCGCAAGCGCGCTATAATGCCGATTTCGATCGGTCCGTTTAGTTTACACCGCACGTGGCCGTGGGAGATTTCGTCCACTTGGACAGACCACCAAAGGAAAAGCACGAGGACGAGGACATCAACAAGAAGCTGTTGCCAAAGTCCACTGGGCCTTTCAAGGTACTTGAGGCCCTTGAGCACACGCTTACTATCGACTGAGATGGGCTCCATGACACAGTCACAATGGACCAAGTGTCTCTGGCACCCCGCCCACCTTCAACTGAACCATTGGACTCACGCGCTCTCCCTTCGTCTCAACCCCCGTCCATACGCAACCACTGGTCAATGAACCTATGGTCCCTCAGGAACCGCAGGTCTTTGCGGATCCAGATGGCCCTTCCCCTGATGGTTACGGTCCCCGGGACAAAATGGTACTTCCTGAAGAAGTACCCGACCCTATTCACATCGCTACGCGGACCCCCGATTCTGTTCCTTCGGACGCTGATGGATACGGTCCCTTGGACCAAATGTACTTGCCGGAGGATGCAGAAGTCGACGACAAACGGGAATATGTTCTTGTCCGCATCGTCTCCGCTGGGCTGATCGACGACGGTGATGTGCGCTACCAATTCGGCTGGTATGGCTACGAGCCCAAGGAAGATACTTGGCTTCTGAAGCCAGACATCCCGGACAACTTTGTGGCCCGCTATTGGTGTAAAACAGGCCACACGGAACATGACCTTAAGGAGGGGGGTATCCCTGGGCACAAATTCGCGCCAGCACGGGCCCAGTCCGCCTCCACCCAATACGAACACTACTTTTGGCCACGCCGCCCACGGAACCGCCTCCCACGCCGCCCCACTCGCTGGCCGCGCGCCAGTTCTCCAGAAGGTTTACCGCGACAATGACCAACTTCGAAGCCACATAACTCCAACGTCCCTGAGGCAATTACGTTGAAAACCACTGGTACGAAGTGAAGGAGCCTGAACTATATGGCAAGCATGAGAAAACCCTAGGGACTTGTGTAGGAACTCTTACCTCAAAGGCCGAAAACATGCTTTGCCCATTGGAGCTGGGGTCATTTTCCTGCAGTTTTCTGCAGTTCCCCTGCCGGTTTGGTGGGCTTCGTGGGATATTGGGACACTACAGCCCGTTTCACATGACGGTATGACCATTGGGTTGTTGATGCTCTAGGACACTAAAACAATTCACAATGGAAGATCTTCCTCCTTTGGGCAGCCTTTGATTTCAAGCCCCTTGGTATAAAACCATGGAAAAGCATCGGTTGATAACTTTAATAGCCATAGATGTGCAAAGGACGACCACTGGACAGATTTGTATGAGGCGCACCAAGTTGCAGCCGAAAAATGTGCGTTTTTGACGCCATTTGGGCAGGTTTTTTTGGACGACCCCAATGGTGAAACTACTTCGTACAACCCAGGCCGCTGAAGCTTCACTACTTATTGTAATTTCGTCCACTGGAAAACACCCAAAATTAGATATGAGCAAGACCTTTGGGAATCGACAAGCGCTGGATCGGGCAGAAACAGTCACCGGATTACATGGTCAAAATCGTTGTATTTGGGCCATATGGACAGGTTCTACCTGAGGTCACTGGACGCTGTAGACAAGAACTCGATGGGTCTTATAACCAGATTTGGTCATGCAAAGGGCGTCAGTACTCCTTGCAAGCCATTTGGCCGGGTTTTGGCACGGGTTTCGTGGCCCAGGAGGAAATTCCGAAATGGCCTCCGGCCGACCCTGGCGGGTCAAGTGCTTCCACATGAGAGAATTGTGTTCCATTGGTCACATCCTTGGTGCAGAGTTGCATCCATTTGTTGCACGTCCTGTTCTGCTGGACGGACTGGCTTTTGAGAGCACAGAATGGTAATGTGGCTGACCACCATGGACGGTACCTTGGCCTTTGGGCTGCTTTTCCAGAGGGCGGAGAAGGTTGATGGCAGCAATCAAGACCGATCTAGCGGTTTAGGTTCTTTCTGTGGCGTACTACACAGCCCTCCATGACCATGTGGGCTCATTCCCCGCACATTCTGGCCGTGTGTGAAGGAGAATTTGGCATGGCCTCCGACCGGCCCTGGCAAGCCAAGTCATTCCCCTTTGGTTCTATGAGCTCCGTTGGTACTTGGATGATGTCAGTGAGTGGTCCAGATGGTTGTGCACTAAGTTCTACCACTTGGCTTTGTGGCTGGGTTGTGTGAACCGACCAGTGGTATGCCCTTGCACTAGATGGACAGAGGGCCTCAAGGAGGTCATGAAAGCGGTTCATAGGGAAGATGTGACGACATCGACGTCGACCACCGAGGATGAGCTCTACCTAAGAAGGACTAACTCAGGGCTGACCAATGGGCATTGTACTCTATCTACAGCCCTCCAAAGAGGTCGTATGGAGTGGGCCAGGTCGGGAACTAGCAAAGACGTTGAGGGAAATTTGACTTAGCCTCCGGCCGGCCTTAGAAGGCCAAACATTTCCCCTTGGGTTTGAAGAACATGCCGCAGTGGTTCGTTTCGGAGAAAACTCCTCATTAGCTGAGGCGACCAGTGGGAATGCAAATAGAAGGTAAACGTTCGGTGGGAAAGGAATCCGACGGGAAGTCCGATCTTAAGGAGGGAGGTCTGTAGGAGAGTGACCATCGGGCATGTGGAGTGGTGAGGTAACCAAAGGTCCAGGCTGGCAGAGGTCAGACCATTGCTGGCCTAAATATCCCACGTGTCCAAGCTGGGTGCAGAGACAGGGGATACCAGGGGACTGTGAGATTGCCAAGGACCTGTGTCCTCAATTTTTATTATGTAGCTATTTTTATTTGATTTTTTACGATAGTTTCTGGAGGTCAGAGCCCCTCGCCAGCTATATAGGTTAGCTCGAGTGCCGCCGATCTCCGAAGAGTAAAGGCAAGTACCCTCACCGTCGTCTTACTGCCATATGCAGCCAGTAGGACTCCAAAGGCCTCCAAGCCATTGCTACCATTCTCCAGACCTGTAGTGACTTGAGATAGCGCCCGCCCATTGCGCCTCGCTGCCAATTGGTACCCGCGTCACTAGTAGACCCAGTGGATTGTCACCCCAGTGGCTGGCTCTCTGCCGCTACTACCCTTTTGTAGACCACTACCCCAGTTTTCCAAGGAAGTAGTATTCTACTACAAGTGCTACGATCGCCTGTACATCCATGCGCTTGTTCTTCCAGTACGCTGCTGAAATGACCGAGTCATTGGGCAGAAATTTGCGTCCCATTTGGGCAAACTCTGATGGTGACACATGAGCTGATTGCTGTTGTGCTTGCCGGATCTCTTGCTCTTTTACAATACGTACCTGTTGTTCTCTCTCCAGGAAACGTAGTCGCATGTCCTCAACTTTTGTGTGCGTGCGGAGCATCCACATCTGCATCAACGGTCCACTGTTGAGGGGGTTGTTGTCCGAGTACAGACGTAGCTTCGCGTTCTGAGCCCAGGTGAGCTTTCGGAGCTTTTAATCTTTGACGCTGAGACCTGAGCTTTGCTGTGTGGAGTTCCTTGCATCCAGAAACAGGCCGATGTCAAACGGTTCGTGCTGATCCACGTATGGGTAGAGAAGAGAGAAATTGCCCCTCTCTGCAAGTTTGGATGCCGGTTTTAGAAATCGGTACCGCACTAGCGCATTGTTTGGGGCATTCCCAGTCAGCCCTGCTCCAGCAGCAGCAGCACTCGTCACTGCAGCGTGCTCTTCGGTTACGGTTCCTTCTACCAAGCGCGGTACCTGAGACTCTACTTGGTACAGGCCAGTCGGATCAACCACGAGCGTTCTCATCATGGTATGCCCCCCACCAGGAACATCTTCAGGGAGAGGGCCAGCACTCGCATGAGGTGTACTGACTGTAGCACGTCGGGTTCCTTCGTATCCACGTACGACTACTTCTTTTTCCGCTGCTCGCACGTTAATATTCGCGGCGGTCTTCGCATTTTGTTGTTGTGGTTGCTTTTGCGTGCAAAGCAAGGATCGATAACGTTAGGGCACCACGTCTGGCTTCGGCTGGACCAAATCGTACAACTTGGGTGCGATGTCTCTTACGTTGATGTCCTGAATGAACGCACGCATATTGGCACGAACAGAGTGAGATGGATCCAAAAAAGGCGGACCGGTACCCCACAGAAAGCTGTAGCGCGTATTGTTCTGGTTCTGCATGGGCAAAGCGAGAGCTGCATTGCCCTCAAGTCTTAGAAGAAAGGGACCGCCTCCCGTCCCGTATGACATGTCTATAAACACTTGCGTCGTCGCAAAGCGCGTATTAAAGTTAAGGAAATGGCTGTGAAAGGCTCTCAGGCCATAAAGACTGTGAATCAACTCGCTGCTATGCCTTCTGCGGAACGTGACGCCCCATCCGGACATTTATTTCATTTCACAGCACACTCTACTAGTCATTTTGCCATACAAAACGCATCTGCAGTACTTTCAGCTATGACTTCTCAGTGTTCAGTCCGGATACGGGCAGAAGGAGAGCGCATGTGCGTGCTCGCCGCATCTTCCGCATCGCCTTTGACCAGCAGTGGAAATCCTCTCAAACTATGGAACGCTTGCATGGATGGCTGGGTCATTCCAAGCTTCATCAGCTGCAGTATTCCACGCATAATACACGCGATACATTCCTCGATCCGGACGTCCAGCACACTACATGATCGTCGTATCAAACTGCTGCTGTGGGTGCTGCGGCTGCTGCAGCAGCTGCTGCAGCTGCTGCTGTTGCGGGTGTAGAGGGGCAGGAGGATTAGCTTGATCACGACTTGGATACCTCTCTTTACTTCGTCAAGGCACTCTTATCTTCTTAAGTAGTCATTCTGGAGCTTAGTTCTTGCCCAAATCGTGCATACAATTCAATTTATTGTCAAATATCTATCTATTGTAAAGAAAGATATTATTGCGTAAGTCACAATTCATTCTATAATATCAGAACGCATGCAAACTGTCAACAGACTAACGTTAGCACCCAGTCAACACTGCTGCAGCTGCTGCTGTGGCTGCTGCTGTTGCGGGTTTAGAGGGGCAGGAGTGATCTCATCCTCTTCAAATTCCATGGGAACTGGCATGTGCTCTTCTTGTTGCTCGGCTTGTGGCAGAGAAGGTTGTTGTGGCGGCTGGAAGGGGGCGGGAGTGATCTCATGCTCTTCCAATTCCATCGGAATGGGCATCTGTTGTTCTTCTTCAACTTGCAGCAAAGAAAGCTGCTGCGGCAGCTATAAGGGAGCAGGATTGATCTCGACCTCTTCCAATTCCATCGGAACAGGAAATCTGTTCTTCCTCTTGTTCAGACTGTGTCAGAGCAGGCTGCTGTGGTGGCTGTGGCTGTGAAGGAGCAGGAATTATCTCATTCTCTTCTACTTCCATCGCAACGGGCATCTGTTCTGCAGGCATTGGTGGGAGAGGGGGAGGCATTGCAGGCGGTGGAATGTGACTTGGAAGACCTCTCACAAACTCCCGAAATCCAGGAACTGGGCACGAAGTTGGTAGATCTATGGCAACGGACCCACTGGATCCAGCGGCGCTTGTGCTATCTGCAGCTGCAACTTAAGTAGGTGCATAGTAATTTCGTGTTCTTCTAACGCTGGAACAATAGGTCCTCGAACGTGCGCTCCGCTCTCATTTATCGGCATTTCATGTGGAGCAAGAGGAACTGACAATCGTCTAGGTCGTCCAGCTCCTGGCCTTGCGCCGCCTGAGTTCACTCTGGCCCCTCCCGAATTGGCTCTGGTACCACCTGAATTGGCTCTCGCCCCTCCTGAATTGGCTCTGGATCCTCCAGCGTTTGCTCGAGCACCTCCAGCATTCTGTCTGGCGTCTCCCGAATCTGCTCTGGCACCCCCAGAATTCTCTCTGCCACCCCCAGCATTGGCTCTGGCACCTCCAGAATTCGCTCTGCCGCCTCCGGTATTGGCTCATGCACGTCTAGAATTGGCTCGTGCACCTCCAGAACTGGCTCTTGCACCTCCAGAGTTCGGTCTGGCCCCACCAGACTTTGAACGTTGACCTCCTCGCGTCATTTTTATTTCAGAAAAAAGAAATAGTCAATTCAATGTTTTAAAACCGCTAAAAAAGTTTGGCAGGGTCCCAGAATAATTTCCAATATAACACAAAGATGAAAGTGAAAAACTGGTTGGAGTTTGTTGTTTTGCACCCATCGGGCCTAGTGGCATGAGCAATTAAAAAAATTTGCTGCAAGGCTTATATTTACCCGATGCAGTCGTGCGCAGCACAGGGACTCTTGACACACTCCTGTTGGATTATGACGGGCGGAGTGTGCCCAGCTGTTTTTCAAGCAATTTGATGTTTAATCTGCGTCTGGTTGTAAGGATTAGTCTGCGTTTACTCCCATACCAATGTGTGCTTTCCGGCCCCAAGAATTATGACATGGCGACCGCCCCGGACCCTGCACAGCAAGCTGGTATTAGGTACGGGAAACCCTCAGACTTCCTTATTGCCGTCAAACGACCAGTATACCACAGAAAAGCACCTGACCTTTCCCAGATCCCTGGTACTCATTGGGTTACTCTTGTAGTGACCTGCAAACGAGCTCGGCCTTGCCTAGGTCCCAGGCCAGCAACAGTGTCCAAAATAGCAAAAGTTTACGACAATGCGCCATTGGCCAAGCCTGAATGGGATGCAGAATAGTGGTTCGGGTCATCAAGCGAGATGCATTTGGAACTGCGCAAGTGCAGTATATATGCTCTGTGCATTTTGCTGCACTGGCGCAGTGCAAAAAGGCAGCCACGTGTGATGCAAGCCACTGCTGACTGGCTGGCATTGCAGTCATTTACTATAGTGCCAGCCACTGAGCTGCTGCGGCAGTCAACATGCAGCAGCAGCCAATAAGGTTTGAGCTTTGCTGCTGCTGCTGCTGCTGATGCTGCTGCTGTTGGTGAGTTTTTTGAATGGGAGGGAGGCGTTGCACCAAAAGAGATTTTTCGACGCGCTTGAGGAGGCATGCAGGCGTGTTTATTGGCGCCACGCCTCCGTTCAATCAACATTTAAGCCCTCATACGCCTGTTAATCTATAGCATGGAGAGACGAGAAGACAAGTAGAAACGGCCTTCTGCCGTGGCCAGCGCTGCGCGCCGCGTCGTTTCTGTAGCCTTGTTGATTTAGTAGCGTTTGGAGGCTCTCCAAGCACTTTGCTGGTTTGTGCTTGCAATAGCACTCGAAGAACTCCGGGCACTGGGGTACCTAGAGTATCTGGAGCCTTAGGGGTTTGTGTGTAGGTGCCTAAACTGACTGCAGTGCCAGCCAATGAGGGAAATTGCGACACGTTACTTTCTGTGACTGGCTGGCACTGCAGTCATTGTGGGAGTGCCAGCCACTAAGCAAACTGCTTTGCTGCTGCTGCTGAATGTTTTAAATGGTAGGGAGACGTTGCGCGAAATGAGAGTTTTGCATCCCCTTAGAAGAGCATACAGCGTGGTTTATTGACGCACCGCCTCCATTCAATCAAGAATACTCCCCTCATATGCATGTAAATGATTTTAGTGGAGAGACCAGTAAAAACGGTCTTTGGCCATGGGCGGCGCTGCACGTCGCGTCGTTTTTGTAGCTCTGTTGATTTAGTAGCGTTCGAAGGCTCAAGTAAAAGCGGCCCTCGGCCACGGGCGGCACTGCACGGCGCTGAATAGGGGTGCTTTTGGGGGATGGGCAGGCCAGTTCTGCTCGCTATCGCTCGCAAATGGCGTGCAAAATAATGAGAGCTGCGGCGTGGAGAGTGAATATGGAATAGAGTTGCAATTGAGCGCCCGCGCGTTTGTGAGTCGCTGGCACTGCAGTTGTCTGTGTAGAGTACAGTAGATTGTAATTGCCTGGCACTGCCAAAATGATTGCAGTGCCAGCCACTGTGCAGCAGTGTGCCGTGCACTGCTGCACTGCCAGCCATTTAATATCTGCGGCAGTCAATATACAGCAGCAGCCGATGAGCTCTGAGCTTTGCTGCTGTTGCTGCTGTTGAATGTTTTAAATGGTAGGTAGGCGCTGCGCCGAATGGGAGTTTTGCATTCGCCTAGAGAGGCATACAGGGCGGTTTATTGACGCACTGCCTACATTCAATCAAGAACACCCCCCTCATACGCATGTAAATGATTATAGTGGAGAAAAAAGTAGAGGCGGCCTTCGGCCACGTGCAGCGCTGCACGCAGGTGAATAAGAATGACTTTGGGAGATCTGTAGGCCGTATCGGCCGCGGGCGCCGCTGTGCCCCGTTCAATAGGTTTGACATTGGGGGATCTGCAGACCACTTCTGCTTGATATCGCCCACAAACGGCCTGCAAACCCATGAGGGCCGCGGCACCGAGAGTGAATATCGAATATAGTTGCAAATGAGTGCCCACGCGTTGGTGAGTGGTTGGCACTGCAGTTCTCTGTGTAGATTACAGTAATTTGTATTTGGCTGGCACTTAAAAGATGACTGCAGTGCCAGACACTGTGCAGCGGTGTGGCTGGCACTGTTGCACTGCCAGCCACTTAGCAGCTGCGGCAGTCAACATGCAGCAGCAGCCAATGAGCTCTGAGCTTTGCTGCTGCTGCTGCTCCTCCTCCTCCTGAATTTTTTAATTGGCGGGGAGGCTTTGCGCCAAAGTGGAAATTCCATGCACGGAAGGGGGCGTGGAAGGGGATTTTTTGGCGCAACTCCTCCCGTCAATCAAGAACACCCCCTTCACACATGAGCAAATCATTAGGAGTGGGCGGTGTTGATATGAGAAAAATTTGAGAAGAATGACAAGAAGAAGCGGCCTTTGGCCGCCGGCGGCGTTGCGCACCGCGGTGGAGGAGTGATAAACAGCGGTGAGAAGAAAAGAAGGGTGGAGAGATCAAAAGCAGAAAAGCAATTAGTTTAGTTCAATGAATGAAGAACGCAAGAAATATGATTATGGTTGTGGAGAGATGCAGAACTGAATGGCTTCAGGCAGTACTGGGTTGGCGATGGGCACAGGCATGGGCTGAACTGTGTGCACATTTGCGGATGTGAATTGCCGGTCATTCAGGAGCAGCGCATGGTCGTTCTTTCGAACGTGCGACAATGCGACATACAATTGACCGGCGCAGAAGAAGTTGGATCGCACATCCACAAACAAGCCATCCAACGTCTTTCCCTGTTTTTTGTGAACGGTAACTGCAAACTGGAGACGAATGGGCAATTGCCTTCGAATCATGCGAATGTCTGCGAGAGAAACTCGAAATCGATACGATGCAGGAGCTGTCGTTCCAGAACCTGTCCGTTCTCGTCGGATCGAGCCACCTGCATCGTAAACTGATCGACACGCACTACTCCGAAATGCTTTCCGTTGACCACAGTGGGATGCAGCACGTTCCGAATTACCACAACTGGCACACCAATCTTCAAATCCAAGTTATGGGGTGGTACTTCAATAGGTGCATACTGATATGCAAACTCGGGAACAAAGGTATTGGTGAAGTTATGCTCTCAGTTCTTTACACCGTCAGGTTGTATCGTCGTAGCTGACGGAAGAGTGACGCCTTCACAAGGAAACAGATCGAGTGCTGCCGCATTGTCTTCATCGACCAACTGGTTTTTGGACGCAATGAGCATTTTGCTGAGATCCATATCCTCCTTGCGCCGTGTTGTGAGCCACTTCCACAGGAATGGTAGGCGCTTTGCATGCAACCGGTATATTTGAGTGGTAGTTGAGCGTTGTGCGATATTGTGTTGCGTGAAATGGAACGTAATAGCGACGCAAGTGCCGTATCATTGGCTTGGCGTACTTTTTTGGTGAGATAAAGCACTTGAACCGACCACAATGTCCACAGATCACTCTTCCACGGCAATTCGTTGAGAATGTTTGTGTAAACTCGTCTCACATTTCCACTTTGCTCGGCCTCCATGTACACCTGCGGAACCACTGGAAGCAGCTGGGAGTAGTTGCCGGATAGAACGATGGTCAAGCCCACAAACGGGGGCGGGTTTTCCAATCCACTGCAGCAAAGATCTTTGAACAACGCATCCATGAGCTCGAAGAGCTTTCGTAAGAGCATGTACGCCTCATCCAAGACGAGCAGTTGTATTTGGTGCAGCAGTTCTGCACGTTGAGATCGGGGACAGTACTTTGACAAACTGGCTGTAGTGCTGCTTGTACTGTCCTTGTCAGCTACACCCAGTCCGAGCAGGGTATGTAAAGTGCGGCCATCTTCGTACAACGATGCTGCAATGCCTGTTATAGCAACCATCTCGGCGAGTATTACTTCCGACTCAGCGATATCACGAAGGAGGTTAAGGACGTATGTCTTTCCGGTTCCTGCAGATACTTGCACAAAAAACCCGTTTCCAAGACTGCTTTTTCGCCCCCACAGCGACTGCCGTTGTTGCAATGCGGCAATGATGGTGTCAATGACTTGTCTTTGGCGAGGTTTTAAGGTGGCGTACTTTGACTGCAGAGTTGATAAATTTGGCACCACTCGCGCGTCTCGAGTTGTTGTAGCTCGATTCGTTTCAGTCAATACTACATGGTCCTAATGTTGGTGGTGTGAGAAGAAGCTGTGATCGCGAAGCAGTCATCCTCCGTGCCAGTCTGAGATCTCCACCACACCTCGATACATCTCTTGCTTTCGTTACTGGTAATCTTCTGTATGTATGTCGCTACAAAGTGCCTCCCAGTTTTCGACCGCCATTTTCTCTGGGTCTGCGCCTTGTTGGTATAGTGTGACAACCAGACGTCATAGCTTGGAGGGTGTGCTGTAGATCTGCACTGCTTCTTGAAATGCAATATCAAACTCGGATCCATCTGCGAGCAGTCCGCTTACAATCGCAGTTTCACGATACGTTCCATAATGCTTTCCGTTGAACGTCCTTGCATCTTCATAAGAGCTCGAGCCGTGACTCATGAGCAACAAGCGCAGAGCAAAGAGCTGAATGACAGACGGTGAAACACCTCTGATCCTTGCGACGCACTGCTCGTCTTCCATGCGCTGTACCACGTATATGGGCGGATCGCAGTCGTCTGTGGGCACCTGAGTGCTGTCTCTGTCGTATTGATTAAGCACGCGGGCAGGAAGCGTGCGATAAAATCGCACTTTTTCAAAGTACGAAAGGTAGTCGAGTTTCGCGTAAGCTTCGGGCTTTGCAAAGTTTCTCTTCAGTGCAGACGGTTTTGATGCAGAAAGGAGCTAGTTTGGACCTCTCAGCAGAAATGTGCGCTCTCTTTCCCAGTGAATGACCAGTTGCTTTACTTTAGGTACAAGGTGAACATGGCGAGACTCAAATATTCTCCAAGCTGCGTTGACGGCGCCCATCACACGCGCTTGCATGTATGCAAGAATGTCGTTCTGCGCCTACGGCTCCTGATGCTGCTCGTTCTGCGTACCTGTGTCATTAGCACCGGTTACATTGAGCACCACCCTTTGAGATTTGTGCTTTTCAAATGCATACTTCATCAGATAGGCCACTATGCCCACTGCTTGCGTGCGTCCTATGTTGATATGGGAGCGGTACTTCTTGGTCAGAGTTGGGTTGTACGGCACAATCTTGAGGTCTTTTTGGCGTCTTCTGCGGTATATCACGCGATTCGTGCCTTCTTCAATGTACGTCTCCGGCACAATCATGTTGCTGTCGTATACAAACTTGCACCGCCCAGCACGATTCCGGCAATAGGAGGGGTGACGGTGCCTGTGCATGGAACGAATGAGGGCACGCAATGGGTGTTCTTCACTGGGAAGGGGCAGTTCTGCACGAATCAGCTCGTCGATCACCTCAACGTCCTCAATGACACCCCCTTCAAGCCACACGAACATATGGTGATGAGGCACATTGTGTTCTTGAAACTCAAGCTTTGATGCAAGCCCCAAGCACTTCATTCCAAAGATGTGCTCCGAGTTCTTGTCCAAGTCCTTCATGAAGTTATTGGTGTACTCGTTTTACACCCTTGAAATCAGATCCGGTCGGTCAAGTGGTTGAGGGTGGTTACTCTGTACCGTAAATGCGCCACCATTGGTGGTGTCCATCCCAAAGCGCTGGATGTCCTCTCGCCAGATGTTCATGGTGATTGTAATGAACAGGGATGGCGTTCCTCTCCGTGCCAAGATGGCTTGTACATCCATGCGCTTGTTCTTCCAGTATGCTGCCGGGTTGACCGAGTCATCGAGCAGAAAGATGCGTCCCATTTGCGCGAACTGGGACTGTGGCACGTCACCGGTTTGCTGTTGTGCTTGCTGCATTTCTTGCTCTTGTACAATGCGTGCCCGTTGTTCTCTTTTCAATAAACGCAGTCGCATGTCCTCAATGTTTGTGTGGGTGCGAAGCATCCAAATCTGCATCAACGGTCCACTATTTGGAAGGATGTTGTCTGAGTACAGTCGTCTCTTCGCGTTCTCAGCCCAGGTGAGCTTTCGGAGCTTTCATTCGTTGACGCTGAGATCTGAACTTTGATGTATGGAGTTTGTTGCCTCCAGAAACACACCGATGTCAAACGGTTCGTGCCGGTCGCCGTATGGGTATAGCAGAGGGAAAGTGCCTTTCTCTGCCATTTTGTATGCCAGTTTTAGAAAGCGGTACGGCCTTGGCGCATTGTTTGCGGCATTCAAAGTCGCCCTCTCTCCAGAATTAGTAGCAGCAGCAGCTATCACTACGGCGTGCTCTTCTGTTACGGTTTCTTCGACCAAGCGCGGTACTTGAGACTCCACTCGGTACAGGCCAGTCAGATTCACGACGAGCGTTCTCATCATTACTGGCCCCCCACCAGGAGCAGCTTCAGGGAGAGGGCCAACACCTGCGTGAGGATCACTGACTGTGGCATTTCGGGTTCCTTCGTATCCGTGTACAACTTCTTGCTCTTCTGCTGCCTGCATGCTGATATCGACGGCGGTCTCTGCATTTTTTTTTTGTTGTTGCGTGCTATGCATGGATCGGTACCGCTCGCACACCACATCTGGCTTCGGCTGGATCACATCGTACAACTTGGGTACGATGTCTCTTACGTTGATGTCCTGAATGAATGCACGCAAATTGGAACGCGCATAATGAGAGGGATCCAAGGAAGGCGGACCGGTACCCCACAGAAAGCTGTAGCGCATGTTGTTCTGGTTCTGCGTGGGCAGAGCGCGAGCTGCGTTGCCCTCAATTCTAAGAAAGAAGGGACCACCTCCGGTCACATATGACATGTCCATGAACGCTTGCATCGTCGCGAAGAGCATATTCAAGTTGAGGAAATGGCTTTGAAAGGCTCTCAGACTATAAGGACTGCTAACCTTACTGCTATGCCTTCTGCGGAACGTGACACCCCATCCTGACATTCTTTTCATTCCACAGCACACTCCAGGGGTCTCTTTGCCAAGCCAAACACAACCGCAATACTTGCAGCTATGAAGTTTCAGTATCCAGTCCGCGTACGGGCAGGCGAAGAGCGTGTGTGAGTGTTCGCCGCATCTTCCGCATCGCCTTTGAACTGCATTGAGAAGCGTCTCAAACTCCGGCACGCTTGCACGGGTGGCCGGATTATTCCTCGCCAGAGCTGCCACGGAATCCCACGCATAGTGCACGGGATAGAGTCCTCGATCGAGACGCCCAGAATAGTGCATGACCGTCGTATGAAACTGTTGCTGTGGCTGGTGCTGCGGCTGGTGTGAGACAGCTAGTGTAATCTCATCCTCTTCCAACTCCCTCGGAATGGGCATCTGTTGTTCTTCCTGTTCAGCTTGTCGCAGCGCAAGCTGCGTCGGCGGGTGTGAGGGAGCCGGGGTGATCTCATCCGCTTCCACTTCCATCGGGACCGGCATCGTTTCTTCCTCTTGTTCAGCTTGCGGCAGAGCAGGCTGCTGTGGCGGCAGTGGCTGTGAAGGAGCACGAATGATCTCATTCTCTTTCAATTCAATGGCAACGAACATCTGTTCTGCAGGCATCAGTGGGAGAGGGGGTGGCATCTAAGGCGGTGGAATGTGACTTGGAAGGCCTCTCATAAACTCCATAAATTCAGGGATTGGGCGCGAAGTTGGTGGACCTGTGGTAACGGACCCACTGGCTCCAGCGGCGCTTGTGCTATCTGCATCTGCAACCGAAGTAGGTGCAAGAGTATTTTTGTCTTCTTCTACCGCTGGAACAATAGGTCCTTGAACGTGCGCTCCGCTCTCATGTACTCCCAACTCATCTGGAGCTGGAGGAGCTGGTACTCTTCGGGGTCTTCCAGTTCTTGCCCGTGCTCCACCACTGCCGACAGGACGACCACCAGCGTTTTCCCTTGCACCGCCTGCCTTCAACCTGGCTCCCCCAGAACTGTCTCTGACACCTCCCGAGATAGATCGGACCCCACCAGAGTTCGGAAGTTACCTTCCTCTCGTCATTTTAATATACCAAGAAAAGAAAAAAACATTTCTATTTCTTAACCGTTAAAGAATTTGCCAGAGCTCCAGAATAAGTTCCAATATAACACAAAGTTGAAAGTGAAAAACTGGTTGGAGTTTGTTGCGTTGCACCCATCGGGCCTAGTTGCATGAGCAATTAAAAAATTGCTGCAAGTCTTATATTTACCAGATGCAGTCGTGCGCAGCACAGGGACTCTCGACACACTCCTGTTGGATTATGACGAGCGGAGTGTGCCCAGCTGGTTTTCAAGCCGTTTGATGTTTAAGCCGCGTCTGGTTGTAAGGATTAGTCTGCCTTTACTGAAACACCAAAGTGGGGTTTCCTGCCCCAAGAGGTACGACACGGCGTCCGCCCCGGATCCTGAACAGCAAGCTGGTATTAGGTCCGGGAAACCCTCAGACTTCCTGATCGCCTTCAACCGACCATTATACTACAGAGGAGCGCCTGACCTTTCCCAGATCAGTGGTACTCAGTGGGTTATTCTTGTGGCGACCTGCATACGAGCTCGGCCTTGCCCAGGTCTCAGGCCAGCAATAGTGCCCAAAGTAGCAAAAAGATTACGACACTGCGCTACTGGCCAAGCCTGATTGGAATGCTAAATAATGGTTAGGGTCAGCAAGCGAGATGCGTTTGGCACTGCTCCAGTGCAGTATATACGTCTGTTGCAGGCATGTCTGCAATGAATGAAACTTCAGTATACACTGCACTGGCGCAGTGCAACTTGCCACGTGTCGGAATAAACAGCCGGGATTAGCTGTTGAGTGGTTGGAACTACAATTTGATTGTATTGCAAGCCATTCAGCAGCCATTGCACAGTCAACATGCAGCAGCAGCAGCTAATAAACTGAACGCTTTGCTGTTGCTGCTGACTGTTTTTAATGGTAGGGAGGCGTTGCGTCAAATGGGCGTTTTGCATGCGCAAACGGGGGCATGCAAGCGATTTCGTGGCGCAACGCCTCCCATCAGTCGACAACACCCCCCTCATACATAAGCATATCATTAAAAGTGGGGTGTTAAGAAAAGTGGAATGGGCCTTCGGCCATGGGCGGTGCTGCACGCTGCGTTGTTTTTGTAGCTTTGTTGATTTAGTAGCGTCCGGAGGCTTTCCGAGCACTTGGCGGGTTTGCGCTCGCAATAGCGCTCGTAGAACCCCGGGTCCCGCGGCGCCTAGAGTATCTGGAGCCGTAGGGGTTTGTCTGTAGGTGCCTGAATTGACTGCAGTGCCAGCCAATGAGGGGAAATTGCGACACATTGCTTTCTGTAACTGGCTGGCACTGCAGTCATTATGGGAGTGCCAGCCACTAAGAAAACTGCTTTGCTGCTGCTGCTGCTGCTGAATTTTTTAAATGGTAGGGAGGCGTTGCCCCAAATGAGAGCTTGGCATGCGCTTTGAGGAGCATACAGGGTGGTTTATTGACCAATTGCCTCCATTCAACTAATAACACCCCCTCATACGCCTGTAAATGTGTGAGTGTCATGTTGCACGATTTCATGACACTGGACGATGACAGTCCTCTTTGTACCCTTATTTGCTGGAGAGTAAATCAAAAATATATTCGTAGCTTAAGAGTACCAGCACAGGCGTGCAATTAAAATGTAGTAAGTAGGCACAAAATGCGACAAAGAACCAAGATGCGAGGTAAAAAGGAAACCCGGTAGTGATCGTACAACACAACGAGCGAAAAAGCCCCGTATGATGTAGCAAAGAGACTATACCAGCGGATAACCTACGCGATTAAAACCTTAGATCTAGCTTAATGCTGATGATCAGTCCTAGTAAAGCGCAATAGCCTGCACGCACGACCAAAACCTTAGGTCTACTGCGCGGCCGAAGTGCACTGTGCGACACAAGACGAGCCCAAACAAGGGCAGTGTAGTACAAGCACGTAGGAAGATGCGGGAGACCGAGCTGCAACACATAAAGGTGTGAGTGGTGAAGAATTTGGTTGATAGCAGAGAGGAGCAGACTCCTCTAAGAAAAGGTGGGGGTTCCGAAAGAGAGAAGAAGTGGTTTGGCCCGATTTGGCTTCGAGGCCACCGAACTCGGGCTTTTATAGACAATTGTTCTATTTGCATACTTCCTAGTTCTGCATAATACGTCTAGGTAGTAACCCATGATAACCTGTTATGGGACCCATCTTTTCCATGACGGATCAGCTTGGCAAAGGTATTATACCTCTTAGGATATTTTTTTGTCTATATAATATTTTGTGAGAGCACCAAATAATTCCAGCAACATTGTCCCAACCACCTAATCATGCTCAGCCCTTACGAAACCGTTCTCATTCGACAACTTTCTGATGACTCTAGCTATCCCATCACTTTATTTCATATAACCAATTCGTGAAGATAGAAGCTGATAAGGGAGTCGAAGAAGATGAACAGACGGGCGCGAGAACACTAACAGCTACCACACAGGACGCCTTGGAATGGTTTATACACGTCGAAGGATTCGGGTGGTCCAAAGATCTACTTCTAGAACTCAAGGAAACACTCCGCTGCATATCCGAGAACGAAACTACTATTGCGGCCGAGGCCACCAGGGTTAATCATATGATTGGCCGGATACCAAGCTTTTACGTGCGTGGAATGTTTCATGGCATGATATTTTCAGCCAACTGTCATGCCCTGCGAAACTTTTTGCCTATTAATTCCATGCTTATGATGATAGATGCTCGGTTGAACAAGAAAAACTCTTGTTCAAGCGCTGATGTAATGCTATATTTTGCTAGTACCATACTGCCGCGATTCAGAGGTTGATGATTCGCAACGAGGGAGATGCAGCAGTAGTTTGTGGTGAATAGAAAAATTCACGGAGAAACAGCTGCGGCAAGCAGTGATCAGTGGCGGTAGCAGGAGTGACGGGAGCGGCCGGTAGCAACGGCGGTGGGTGCTTGTGCGGCGGCGAGGCACGGTGGTGGTGTGCAGCGGCGGCGCACGGACAAGCGGGCGGCATGCATACTTGTGCGTGAGTATGCCCTTGCCATGATGGCAGAGCATGTAAATTTTGGATGCATGCCCTGCCATGATGGCAAATACCTACGTCCACGTTCACAAAATGCTTAAAAGTGGGGTGTTGAGATACGCCGCTGGGTTTGGGTTCAGGGTGATGACAGAGTATACACTCTGAGCATCTAGTAGCAAGGCATAACCCGTTACCAACAGCAGAAGGAAGCTGTTCATGCTGCTTCTGCGATGGAGAGGTGGGTATTTAATGATATTTGATGACTGGGCATCGCAGTCGTCTGCTCTCCGGTCATTTATGCTTGTGAGTCAATATAACAGATTTGAGAACTGTACAGAGACGACAGAGCAGAGTTCCACTGCGATCGCAGCGCAAAAGTCTCATACAAATAAACTTCTTCGTGTCCTTGAAAATCCATAGGAAAACAGGTTGACCAGTTGCTTTCAAATAATAAACCTGTACGGGTTTTCTAGAGAACCGCAGAAATGGATTTACTTGAGCGGATTTAGGTTGTCAGGACGTACAAGAGTGTGGACGACGCTGGACGAGCAAAGACGGTCTTCCTTCGTTATTCTGTTGAGTTACGACCGCATCAAGCTTGTTGGATGTATTATCATATGATATCTTTTAGCACCCTGAGCTTCCCACCCACCACTTCCGGGAACGGTATGTAACTACTAAATCATCCTGTAGGAACTCAGTTATGCTGAGCTCTTGGCGATGGTTTGTTAGCCTCCACCATTCCTTTCCACTCATAAAAGGTATTTCGCTTAGCAACAAACTAAGAGCGAACAATGGAGGTTCATACAAATTCGAAAAACTTGTACACAAATACAACAAAGAAATATCTACCATAGACTCACGAAAATACAACAGCTCTTTTTGATAATCGGCCAATTCCGGCATCTTCCAGCGTAATGCCATCGTTCTTTCCGAGTGACCTGTTTGTATACTTGTTATGTCGTATGCGCGCATCGCATCAGTATTACAACACATCACGCCCAGAAGCCACTCTTTCTCACCATCACCCGTTCCACGTTTTCTTCAGTCTCTCTCTTAACTCCCTTCTTCAGTACCGTGTAGAAAGCACGCTCGTGAGCTCATCATAGCACAATGTCCCCCTTATAAAGATCTGCACCACGATATCAGCTATTCTTCAGCGTGCTCTTGCTCGTAATCTTTACGTGTTTTGCTTATGAAGCGGGCCATGGCCTTCAAGTGCCTATCATTCCGACGGACACTGGTCGTGCATGTCCACCAGGTGAGTTCGACAATGGAAACGTGTGTCAATCCTGTCCTTATGGCACGTTTCAATATCTCCCCAATAAAATCTTCTGCAAGCCATGCCGGTCAGGAACTTTCGCAAAACTGCATTCCAATCTTATATTTTATGAGCCTACAATAGAATGTCTCAACTGTACTCGTCACCCATATCAGGAGGAGTCTGGTCAAGCATCTTGCAAAATTTGACCACCCAACTCGATCTTCGATAGGCGTTACTCCACGGCCAATGTTGGATGCAACGTCTGTGAGGTGCCCCTCTACGCAAAGGTGATTCGTGCATTGAGTGTCTCGCTGGTTGGGTTTTAAAAACCTCCGGTTATGGTAAGAGAACTTGTCGTCCGTGTCCGCAGGAACATATACCGATCTCCCCAACCAAACCGAGTGCCAAGTTTGTCGTGGTCACTATCGGAATCAAAGACGGGTCCCTGTGAGCCTTGTAAGCCAGGAACATTCTCTATAGTATCGAGTTGTGAAGAATGTGCTCAGGGCCTCAACTTTACGCTGGAACTACTGTCTTGTCCTCTTGGTAACCCTTCTAATCATACTGGAGCCATATTCTGCTCAGCTACAGAAAAATCAGTCAGTTGCGCAGCAGGATACTTTTAACAAATGGTTTATGTACAACATGTGCGGAAGGCTCCGTATCCCCAGGCGGCACGGTCACTTCTTGCTTCCAGTGCATTCCTCCTTCTTTATCGTACGAATGTTCTTCGCAATGCTTTTGTCCTAGCGGCGTCCAACAAATTCGCTCAGAGGACGAATTGCTTGCCAGACTGGGTTGCGTTAAGTGTCCTGTTCATGCCGTGAGTAGTGACATCCGAAGTGAATCTCCTGTGGCGTTGCACTACGATCGTTCTAGACAGAAATGCGCATGCCCTCCCAAACAACGCTCCAACGGTATCAGTTGCGACCTTGTGTGCCCAAAGCTGGCGGAGGCGAGTCGGATTGTGACTTCTGTGTAGCGCGATATGCATTGACTAAGCGGAATGGCCGTTGTGGGTTTTAAGGATGGCGCCAAAAAGACAATACATTTCAATGCCAATGCGAATGCCCTCCAGGACATCATTGACTTCGAAGCCCACTGTTTTGTGTATGCAGCAACGGTACCTCGGCTGGAAGTGCTGCAGGAAATCTTCAATGTGTTCCTTGTGATGCGGTTCGAGTATCGTACAAAGAAAATTGTAGAAAGAAGTGCACGTTAGGTTCTGCGCCATATTCCTCGTATCGAATGGGGAGGAATGGGTCGCATGCGAGAATGGCATACAAGTTCAAAACTTTGTTTCACCGTCTTGCCCTAACGGTCAAAAGCTGGACAGGTACTCTGGAAAGCGCGAATGTACTAAATCAGTCTGCCGGCTGGTTCCTGCATTTTTTGGGCATGAGAGATCGTTACTAAAGTAAAACTTTTCGACAATGCCTTTGCTTCTACGGAGTTACACAACAAGATGGAGCATGCGCGCATTATCTGACAGGGGTCGGACTGGCTGATTATGGGACCAGTGGCTTTAAACGTGCCTCCATGCTTTTCGAAATGATAGTCTTGAAACGAGATGCCTTTTTGGGAGTAAGCGCACCCGGACACTGAATCCACAGCCGAATGTGTACCGGCTTCATGCAGGCCAGAAGAGTTCATGGATGATGATGGGATTTTGAAAAATATCCGCAAGTGCGCAGCGCACATTAAATCGCAGCTGTGTTAAATGTCCGAATGGTTCTGTTAGTGCTCTAGTGCTTGTTGTGCGCAACTCGGCTGAATGCGCAGTTTGTGGATAAGAGTGTGCGGGAGTCCGATGGTCCCGAAGTTTTACTGAGAGGCTGCACATCAGTGTCTTAAGTACGCTGATGTGTTCTGAACGGGAAATAAACAAAGGTAGCGTGATACCTGTTGAGTGGTTGGGTGACTCCGATCAGCTCTATCAGCTGCGGAGACTCCTTGACTCTTTATATAGATTGTAACTGCGTAAAACCCTGCTAAAATCACAGTACGTATGTCTATTGTAGTCTAACGAGCAGGGGACCACAAACCCAAGATAGTATATCAATACGTAGGGTCGGACACCTCACAAGAGCTATCGGGCAAAGGGACTCACGTAACTACCTTACATTAGTCCTAGACCTGTAGGTAATGGCATCACGATTGCGTGTTCCTCATCACCCTTCCCATGCCATTGTTACTCCTGATCAGTCCAAACTTTGTCGACAATCGACGAAAGCGGTTTACACTCAGCGCTTTGGTGAATATATCTGCAAGCATTGCGTCAGTGGTGCAATACTTCAAAATGGCCTCTTTTGATTCCATTGCCTGAACCACGAAATGATATTTGAGCTCAATGTGTTTTGCTCTTCGGGTTCCATGACTCCAATCCAGTACCCCTGTGTTGTCTTCATAAACAGTAGATGGAACTGCTGGGTCAAGCATAAAAATTTCACGCAGCAAGTTACGCGCCCATTTCACTTCCTTCAGACATTCACATAGAGAAACGTACTCCGCTTCTGTCGTAGAGGTGGCAATACAGCTCTGCTTCAGTGTGCGCCAGCCTACTGCATTGCCTAGGACAAAAAGACAAACGCCACTTGTAGACTTCCAGTCCAAGTTATCCCCAGCCCAATCGGCATCTGTATAAGCCATCAGAACATTCTCCATTCCATGCGCTGGCCTTCTGTACCTAAGACATAAACTTCGAGTTCCGTTTAAGTACCTCAGAATTCTCTTGACTGCCTTCTAATGATATAATGTCAGCGTGGCCTGGGCGCGCGATAAGATGTTCATGGCAGCACATATATCAGGTCTCGTGCGCGTCGAGAGGTAGAGTAAAGAGCCGATAGCTTCCTGATACAGTGTTTTCGATGTCATCGGTTCTGCGTTCAGTGCATCGGATGGCTTGTAGCTTGTTGTCATCGGTGTGGGGACAGGGCTCGACTGTGACATATTAAACCTGTCCAGTATTCTTGCAACCATTGGCTGCTGGTGCAGAATGAGTCCTCCTACTTCCATCTGTATGTAGACACCAAGAAAACTGTTCGAGCAAAGCACTTCCTTCATTTCGAACTCTTTACCCAGTATCTTCTTAACATTCTTGATCAGTTTCGCACTATTGCCGATTAGCAGAAGGTCTTCCACGTATAGGAGAAGCCACAAGGTGCTGCCATCCTTCTTAATGTAGAAAAAACAAGGTTCAGAAAGGCATTGCTGAAATCCCAATGCCAGTAATCTCTGCGTAAACAATTGACTCCAGATCGAGTTGGACTGTTTGAGACCGTATATAGATCGGTTTAGCTTGAGTAATTCGTGCTCTGCCAGGCCTATATCTAATCCAGATGGTGGAGCCATATAGACTGGGTTTGTATCATCGATACGCCCATTCAGGAAAGCACACTTGACGTCCAGTTGGTGTATCTCAAAGTTGTACACACATGCTAGCGCAAGGGCGATTCGGACTGTGGAACAGTTAACGACAGGTGAGTATATGTTTTCTACATGGCCCTGTTGGCATCCCTTGGCAACCAGCCGTGCTTTGTACCTTGATACTGTACCATCATCGTTCAACTTTGTCGCAAAGACGAGTTTAGATCCCAATACTTGAGAATTCGGTGGCCTCTGTACCACATCCCATGTGTTCATAGACCTGAGGGATGCTAGTTCTTCCTTGATTGCCCCTTCCCAATGTTCCCAGTCCCAGGATTTCCTGGCTTCATGGAGGTCTGCAGGTAGTCTTGTTGGTTTCTGAACTAGGCTGACATGGCTGCTGTGTTGCGTATCTGAAAAGCGTTCTGGAGGCTTTCTGCTTTGCTCGGGATAGCGTCTAATGGGATAGTGGGTAAGGAATTCCTGCATTCTGGAGGTAATTGAGCCAGCTTCTGCCTCTTCCACATTATCGGACTCGATGCCTTCATCTGAATTTGCTTCTGCGAGTAGTTCATCAGAGCCCGTTGGGTTTCCAACTGAACCCACACGATCAACGGCGGTCTCATTAGCGCCATTATGCTCACTATCTTGCGCATCAGTGAGCACCTGGTCTTCATCTAGGCCAAGGTCTGGTGCCGGGTTGCCTCCGACCTCATCCAGAGTATTCTCTCTTCCACTTTCTCTTCCCGAGGAAAATTAAAGCCTCCCAGGGAAGACGTCTTCATTGATGGTCACATGTCTGGCAAACGTCACTTCTCTCCATTCAATGTCATACACTCGGTAGTTTAGATGTGGCAGGGACCTGAGTAGAATCCCACGTCGTGCCTTCTTTTCCAGCTTCTTTCTCTTTGCAACATGTATCCAGACTTTACAGCCGAATGCCCTCAAGGACTCAAGGTTTGGGACGGTTCCTGTGAGGACTTGATGTGGTGTCATGCCATTATTGACGTCACAGCTGATAGTGTTCATTATCCTTGTAGCAGTGACAACAGCTTCTGCCCAGAACCTAGGCGGAAGTCCAGCGTGGCGCAACATGGACCGTGCCATTTCCATCACTGAACGATTGAACCGCTCAGCTACTCCGTTCTGTTGGGGAGTATACGGGGCACTTGCTTCCCAATCTATGCCTTCAGTAGACAAGTACTTCCGCAGCGCAATGTATTCTTTTGCATTGTCGGAGTAAACCAGTTTGATTTTCTTCTCAGCCTGCCTTTCAAACTTTGATTGGAAGCATCTGAACTGCTGTGTGAGTTCCTATCGTCTACTTAGAAGTCTAATGTCCTTGTATCTTGATCTTTTGTCGATAAAAGAGACAAAGTACTTCTTTCCTCCAATACTCAGAGTACTGAAAGGACCACAAATGTCTGAGAATATGACATCTCCGACATTACAAGAGTCATTGGCGCTTCGGCTCGGCAGAGTACAGCAGACCATTTTGCCTTCTAGACATGGCGTGCAGCGTAATCCAGACTCTGGACCCTTGGTTAGGTCTAGCCCAATTACCGCAGTACTTTTGGACATTTGCCTTATCGGACTTCTGCCAATGTGGCCAAGTCTCTCGTGCCATAACTGGATACCCCTCGCATTCTGGGCTACGTACGCTCGTTCGCTGCTCAGGTGAGCATGGATTACATACATCCCTTCACAGGCTTCAGCTGTTACCCTCTTAATCCCCATCTCTATCGTGCATCCCGATGTATCAAATCGGATGCGGTGTCCTATTGCAATTAGCTTTGAACACGAGATCAGGTTGTAGTCCAGGTCATCGGCGAACAGCACACCATCAAGTGTTAGACACGCAGTACGTCCTCGTGGTTGGATCACACTCAATACAACTCGTCCTTCACTCTTAGCTTGTACACGCCTTCCATCTCCAAGGGAAATGGTCTTAGGCTGTACTGGAGTAAACTATTGCGATAGAGCATGACTCCCAACCATATGGCACGTAGCGCCTGAATCAATCAAGAAGCGATAACCTGGGTCACTGAGAGCGAGGAGAGCACGATGAACGCTTGTGCCACTACCACCTTCTCTTTGATTTTGATTCCGTGAGCGGCAGTTGCGTTTTTAATGGCCCTTCTTTCCGCACAGGAAACAACAGCCCTTGAATTTTGCTTTCAAGGCACGCTCGGTTTCTACGTGTTCATCTGGTGGCACAGATGTTCCAGTTGTTGCCTCAATTTCTCGAGTGTCGTACTCCTGCAGGAGCCTCGCAGTAACCTTATCCCAAGTAAGCTCAGTGTCTGACATCGTTTGAAACGCAGATATCACAGCTCCAAACGCACTGTCACCCGTGGAGCCAAAGCTTGAGAAGAGGATGGCAATCTGCATGCTTTCCTCGAGAGGACTTTCCATCCCATCAACACGAGCAAACACGGATTCCATCTCATCTACATAGTCAGACATGGGCTTGCCCTCGGTATAGCGGAATTGGTGTAGTCTGGTTTGAAGCTGTACTCTCGTTGCTGCGTTCTCAGTTGCATAACGCTCACGGAGTTTTCTGTACATAACGAATGGGTTTTGTCTCTCCGAAGCAATTGCTCTCAACGGCTTCTCACCGAGTGACTGTACAAGGTACATCCTTGCCTTCAATACTCTTTGCTTCATTTCCGTAGTAATTGCATCAATACCTTCCGTACCAATCACATCATCAACCACGACGTGAAGCAAATCCTTAGATTCTAACAGCGCTTCAATTCGCATGGTCCAAAGAGCAAAATCTTCATCCCGACGAGCACAAAGGCGCGGAAGCTTTTTGTACGTGTCTTCTTCCATTGTCAACGTGAGTAGAACAGTACTCAAGCGTTAGAAGCTCAGTGATGGTCAACAGTAGCGGCTTTCTTTAGCCGGCGATGCTACCACTGTTGAGTGGTTCGGTGACTCCGATCAGCTCTCTCAGCTGTGGAGACTCATTTACTCTTTATATAGATTGTAACTGCGTAAAACCCTGCGAAAATCACAGTACGTATGTCTATTGTAGTCTAACGAGCAGGGGACCATAAACCCAAGATAGTATATCAATACGTAGGGTCCGACACCTCACAAGAGGTATCGGGCAAAGGGACTCACGTAACTACCTTACGTGAGTCCTAGACCTGTAGGTAATGGCATCACGATTGCATGTCCCTCATCAATACCTAATCTAGAGTGCCACATAGGTGCCCTGTTTAGGCTGTCCTAATCGTGGGTGGTCCATGTGGGTGTCTATGTGGGTAGGAACTTTCCACTACACTTGTGCTGTAGTGGGAGATCTGTGTTCTGTTCTCGGTTTGTTGGGGGCATTTCTCCTAATAGGGCTAGAAGTCTGTGCGTCAAGCGATTTGAACCATTTTGGATAGAACAATAGTAATTCAACCAAGGATAATGCTTTATCCGAGCACAGAAGTTGAGAAAGACTACATAAAGCACTCGAATTTTGGGACCTATTTTTTTACGTTATTCCGTATCGGCTCTTAAGGAAGTAAGATAGTTTGCAACTGAGGGTCGCACCTGGATCATGCTGAAAGAAAAGCCTTGGCATCAAGTTAGTCAAAGCACATCAAATTGTGATTGTAATAATAGATTTCCCAGGGAACCGCAAAAGTAGATACGTCTATCTGCTTTAGGGTTGTGAAGTTCTACAAAATTTGTTGGGCCGATGGCACTTGTGCCGAGACTGATCGCTCGCAATTGTTCTCTTGAACAACCGTTTGTTTCTGTTACTTGATCATGACTTGGATATCTCGCCTTCACCCTCAGCAGACTGTTGCCTTTGTCTTAAGTTGAAAAAAAAGTACTTCATGTCCAAACTGGTCTGTAAACATGACATGAACAATTCAAAACTATTTAAGTCTCTGTAAGTATATAAAGAAGAGAAAGATACTATGCTCCTGTAATCCACAATTCAATCCAAGTGATTATAACGTAACCTGTCATCAACTTTTGTCAACAGTTTCCGTCTTCGTCGTCGTGTAACTTTCCTTAACTTCCTACCTATCCCCTCCGACCCCCAGCTGTAACAAAATGTTCTGGATTCTACAGGCACCCTTCTCAGAGGCTAAATTTGGCACAGCTAACGGTAATTTGTATGACAAATTACTTTCTATTGAGCCGTTCGTTTCCAAACGGCTCACAAATAATGCAGCTTAGAGAGCTCATTACAACAGTGTGCAGAAAGTCGCACAAGCTTCATGATGATGGCTAGAAGCTCAATATCTCTCCCGTGCACCCAGAACCTCCATCAAAGCGGGGCGGGGATAATTTGAAACAAGGCAAAAACCTCACTCCCAACGTCTGCAGGGTCTGCAACAACCTCAAAAACAAGCTGGGCGACATACTGAAACGAAGATACAGGTATGTGCTTTGGCTTTCCGCTGTGATGATGCGAATTATTACCGTTTGAACGCATCTCCTTTGCCAACTATTGACCAAACTGACGTGTGCACCGACGAAGCTCCTTACTATGCTCTCTTTCAATTGCAGTTTTCTGTCTTTGCAGAACTTTTACATGACGTTGCTCTAGTTCTGCCAGTTTTTTGAGTCATTTTCTTTCTCGTTCGGCCACCCGTTTTTCGGCAGCTACTTCCGTTTTCTCATGCGCAGCAACTCGCTCCTTTGTTTTGCACACTTTCTCCGCCAATCGCTCTTGTCCTGCTCTTGCTTTCTCCTGCTCCGCGGATTTTCTTCGACGTAATTGTTCCCCGTGCGTTACCTATTCTGCTGGGGTTCTAGCATCATACAGATTACGCTCACGCCTCTGGCGTTTTGTCGCTGTTTTGCACTTTCTTTCTTCCCTTTATCTTTTCCATTAAGATGCTGTTAACCGTTTCCTTTTTCTTCAGTATTGTTTGAATCTTCTGAAGTTTTGCTGACGCACCTTCTTTGCCTTCTATAATGTTTATAATCTTGTTGAAAACCGCTTGGTCTGAGTGGCGCTTGCGAACTCCTGGAACCCTAGAGGCGACTGTGGCTCCATTCAGTTGTTTTTCTCTCGCATCCACCACCTCATTCTACTCGTATTTAAACGTCTTTTATTTTTCCGCGAACTTCCGCTGGAGCGGAAACGTGCCAGTGACTTTGAACGAGGCTTGGATCAGTTCTGGGGTAATGTTTTCCCAGGCATAAACAGCACATGCCAGATTGAAGTTCACTTTGGTTGCATCAAAGACGCCCTGTCTGCAGAACTCATCTCGAATATCTCGCATAAGCTCATGGAAGCGCTTTTTATAAGTTGGTCGCACGGCTGGAGAATATGCAACGTATTGGCGGCATTAATTATAGCATCCATGAAGTTATTAGAGCAGTAATCTATCCGTCCTGGATGCTTGCGAAAGGAGTGACCATCAAGGAAAAGAAGGAAGGATTCTTTCTCTGTGATCTGTTTTCGAGCGGTGTTATGAACATGCTGCACAAATGTCTGTAACACGGGACCTTCCATAGACCCATTCTCTGTTAGAGAAATACAACCGTCAGATGGGAACCAGCCGGGCTGCATAAATCGTTTGATGATACCAAACGGCGGAGCCGATAGATGCACTGAAACTGGGCTATACCAATCATCGTTCATCCGTTTGCCTGCAGTTAAAAAGTATGGAGGGGTCATTTGCCGGGCGGCCGACACAGCAATTACGGCAGTTATGTGCTTACTTGCACTACACGTGGACTTAACGCCTCTGTGTCCGCCATTCTTCGTGTCACTTGAAGCGAAACCTTTTTCCAACTTTCCAAGCGTGCAGTCAACTGCAGTTTTATCGAGATTCCACACGTGATGGGCGTTCAATAAAATGCCAGGGTGCTCGCGTTGCAAATCGTTTAGAGCAGCAAAGAATAGGTCGATGTGAGCGTAGTTTTCGGAGGCTAGCTTTGCGAATACCTTGTTCTCAATGCGTTTGTAGGAGATGTTTTTGTTTTTTGCACGATACCTGCGAATTACTTCATCGCTTGGACGGCCATTTGTGTATCCCTTCAGTCTGTTGGCTGCTACTCGGTAGAAATAATGTTTAAGTGGAGGTTTTCCAACAGCAAACCTCGATTGGCTGCCAGTTTCAGTCTTTAATTAACCAGTTCTGCCTCCACAGGTCTTATAACGCGCGGTCTACCAGAACCGATTGTTGTGCTTGTCAGACGAGACAATTTGCTGTCGTTCTTAGAAAAAAGGCACTTGCGAAGGCCTTTCACGGTTTTGAGACATGTGTTGCTCTTGCTGTAGTGCGAATGTTTTGCCCTGCCTTAAGGTGCTCAACGGCGCGAAGACGGTTTTCCGCTTGAGCTGAGAGTCGCTGGATCCGCTTTTTGTAGTCGGCTGCTTGCTTGTGCATCGAGGGAGGCATTGTAGTGTCGTGACTGCTATGGGAGTCTTGCCGAGTGTTTTGACTACATTACTCATCTGATTGAGCTTCTACAGAGCCTTGGTGGCGTTTATCGTCTACAGATGGCTCACATGCGCATGCTTTGTTTTGCAGAAGGCATTTAAACTCTTCTTGTTTTGGTTGTGGGTGAGGCGTTTCTGTTGTGAAGAGAGTGGCGGAAAATCGTTCAAAATATCCCGCTGTTTACGATTAAGCCCTTGAGAAGGGTAGCCCCAGTTCTACTGAGCTTCTGGTGAAATGCTTCTCAACTTTAGTTTTCACCCCCCATTCATCAAGCATAAAAGATCCTTCACAATACACCAGCATCCGTACCGAGCAATAAATATTCATGAGGGCGTAGCATGGAGTGTTATTTCACCGAAGCCTGGTTAGCTTTTCCACAGGCGTACCTGTAAGGCCACGGAGCTCATTCGACTTCAGACTACAAGTTCTGTCTCCGACGTAAGTGTCCCGTAGTCTTGTGTCAGGATATTCTAGATGTATCGATGCGAACTGTGTACACAAGTTGCTTTCAAAAATGGCTAAGAAAGCGACTACTGCGAGTATTCGCGATTCTGACCTCATGTTTAGACCTTAAAGTCAACTTTTAAAGTTCTAGAGCCATTGTTTGTTTTGGAAAGAGGAATATTTGCGGGGGCATGTTTGAGACTAACTATTTTGCCACATTAAGTAGTGACTAGTCAATACTTATCCAAAATTGGTAGTCAAAAACCTTCAATAATAATCAAAAACTAGGATGATGACTACTTTTGCCGGGGTAGTCATTCCCCATTATCGCAAAATAGTCAGTCACAAATACGCCCATGAATATATGCTAAAATTCTAACAAACCTGTAGAAGTCATTATTGTGGTGCAGATATAGTGTAGTTCTGTCGTTGGAGCTAACCATTTACCGCCTATTTTACACAGATCAATCTAGAGTTGCTTCTCCTTATAGTGCCTCAGAACGACTCTACTCAGCCACGCCAATGTGTATCACATCCTGCTTGGAGGTGGAGTTCTTTTTCTGTAGAACTCCATCCGTAGTTCACTTTACCATGCGGCAGTCTGGTAGGCAATGAACAACACCGATAGTCCGACCAACCTGCCTCCGCGGGGGTTAAACTACAATATTCGACGAGGAAAGCTGCGCATTTGCGACAACTAGGATATATCGAATACCCTGTTCTTTGCTTCCTACAACAAAAACGAATACTCACGAAGTTTTGTAAAGATCTTTATACAGTGATTGGCAAATAATTCTTTATGAAATCATGCGATATTTGATTCGTGACATATAAAACTTGTGCGATACTTGGGTATGTTACTAAAACTGTAGAAAGGCTAAGCTAAAGATATTATTTGTTGGGTACCCCTTTCAACCCCAAAAGCGTAAAGTGACATGTAGAGTGAGTAAACCTCACCAAATAGGGGGCCAACTGGAAACACTTGTATGTGTTTTCCAGGCATGTCGTCGGTGCTGCAATAGAGACAAACCGCTTTGCCAATAATATCTCAACACCCCCCACTCTTAATGATTTACACATGTATGAGGGGGGTGTTGTTGACTGACGGGAGGCGTTGCGCCAATAAACCGCCCTGTATGCCCCTCTACGCGCATGAAAAACTGCCATTTGGCGCAACGCCTCCCTACCATTTAAAAAATTCAGCAGCAGCAGCAGCAGCAAAGCTTCCTGCTTACTGGCTGGCACTCCCATAATGACTGCAGTGCCACCCAGTTACAAAAAGCAACGTGTCGCGCTTTCTCATCATTGGCTGGCACTGCAGTCAATTTTAGCACCTAAACACAAACCCCTACGGCTCCACATACTCTCGGTGCCGCGGCGCTCCGTGGTTCTACGAGCGCTATTGCGAGCGCAAGCGAACAAAGTGCTCAGAGAGCCTCCGAACGCTACTAAATACACAAAGCTACAAAACCAACGCGGCGCGCAGCGCCGCCCACGGCCGAAGGCCGTTTCCACTTGTCTCTCCATTATAAGTATTTGTTCCTGTATGAGGGGGAAGTTCTTGATTGAATGGAGGCGTTGCGCCACAAAATCGTCTTGCACGCCCCCGTTTGCGCATGCAAATCGCCCATTTGGCGCAACGCCTCCCTACCATTTAAAACATTCAGCAGCAGCAGCAGCAGCAAAGCTTCCTGCTTACTGGCTGGCACTCCCGTAATGACTGCAGTGCCATCCAGTTACACAAAGCAACGTGTCGCGCTTTCTCATCATTGGCTGGCACTGCAGTCAATTTAGGCACCTAAACACAAACCCTAACGGCTCCCCATACTCTAGGCGCCGCGGCGCCCCGTGGTTCTACGAGTGCTATTGCGAGCGCAAGCGAGCAAAGTGCTCGGAGAGCCTCCGAACGCTACGAAATACACAAAGCTACAAAACCAACGCGGCGCGCAGCGCCGCCCACGGCCGAAGGCCGTTTCCACTTGTTCGGTTGTTATCTAATAATCTCAACACCCCACTCTTAATGATTTACACATGTATGAGGGGGGTGTTGTTGACTGACGGGAGGCGTTGCGCCACAATTTCGCTTTGCACGCCCCCGTTTGCGCATGCAAAACGCCAATTTGGCGCAACCCCTCCCTACCATTTAAAAAATTCAGCGGCAGCAGCAGCAGCAAAGCGTTCAGTTAATTAGCCGCTGCTGCTGCATGTTGAATGTGCAATGGCTGCTGAATGGCTTGCAATACAATCAAATTGTAGTGCCAGCCACTCAGCAGCAAAAACCCAGCGGTGCATTCCGACACGTGGCCAATTGCACTGCACCAGTGCAGTGCATTCCAACACGTGGCAAATTGCACTGCGCCATTGCAGTGCATTCCAACACGTGGCAAATTGCACTGCGCCAGTGCAGTGTATACTGATGTTTCATTGCAGACATGCCTGCAACAGACGTATATACTGCACTGGCGCAGTGCCAAATGCATCTCGCTTGCTGACCCTAACAACTTTTTTGCATCCCATTCAGGCTTGGCCAATAGCGCAGTGTCGTAACCTTTTGCTACTTTGGGCACTGTTTGCTGGCCTGGGACCTAGGCAAGGCCGAGCTCGTGTGCAGGTCGCCACAAGAGTAACCCACTAAGTACCACGGATCTGGGAAAGGTCAGGTGCTCCTCTGTGGTATACTGGTCGTTTGACGGCGATCAGGAAGTCTGAGGGTTTACCGGACCTAATACCAGCTTGCTGTGCAGGGTCCGGTGCGGCCGCCGTGTCATACCTCTTGGGGCCGGAAAGCACACTTCGGTGTGTGAGTAAAGGCAGACCGATCCTTACAACCGGACGCGGGTTAAACATCAAACGGCTTGAAAACCGGCTGGGCACACTCCGCCCGTCATAATCCAACAGGAGTGTGTCGAGAGTCCCTGTGCTGCGCAGGACTGCATCGGGTAAATATAAGCCTTGCAGCAATTTGTTTTTAATTGCTGCATGCGACTAGGCCCAGTGGGTGCAACGCAACAAACTGCAACCAGTATTTTCACTTTCAGCTTTGTGTCTTATTGGGAATTATTCTGGAACTCTGGCAAATTTTTTAACGGTTTAAGAACATAGAATTGTTTTTTTCTTTTCTTTGGTAAATTGAAATGACGAGAGGAGGGCGACGTCTGAACTCTGGTGGCATCCGATCTAACTCGGGAGGTGCCAGAGACAGTTCTGGAGGTGCCAGGTCGAACGCAGGCGGTTCAAGGCAAAACGCTGGTGGTCGTCGCGTCGGCAGTGGTGGAGCACGGGCAGGAGCTGGAATACCCCGAAAAGAACCAGCTCCTCCAGCTCCAGATGAGTTGGGAGTAAATGAGAGCGGAGCACACGTTCAAGGACCTATTGTTCCAGTGGTTGAAAAAGACGAAATTACTCCTGCACCTACTTCGGTTGCAGCAGCAGTTAGCACAAGCGCCGCTGGAGCCAGTGGGTCTGCTGCCACAGATCTACCAACATCGTGCCCAATTCCTGGATTTCTGGAGTTTGTGAGAGGCCTTCCAAGTCACATTCCACCGCCTCCGATGCCTCCCCCTCTCCCACCGATGCCTGCAGAACAGATGCCTATTGCGATGGAAGTGGAAGAGGATGAGATCATCCCTGCTCCCTCACAGCCACCGCCATCACAGCAGCCTGCTCTGCCACAAGCTGAACAAGATGAAGAACAGATGCCAGTCCCGATGGAAGTGGAAGAGGATGAGATCACCCCGGCTCCCTCACACCCGCCGCCGCAGCCTGCGTTGCCACAAGCGGAACAGGAAGAACAACAGATGTCCATTCCGATGGAGGTGGAAGCGGATGAGATCACACCGGCTCCCTCATACCAGCCACAGCATAAGCCACAGCAACAGCTTGATACGACGGTCATGCACTGTGCTGGGCGTCCTGATCGAGGACTCTATCGCGTGTACTATGCGTGGGATTCCGTGGCAGCTCAGGCGAGGAATGATCCGGCCATCCGTGCAAGCGTGCCGGAGTTCGAGACGCTTCCCACTGCAGGTCAAAGGCGATGCAGAAGATGCGGCGAGCACGCACACACGCTCTCCTCCTGCCCGTACCGGGACTGGACATTGAGATTTCATAGCTGCAAGTACTGCGGATGCGTTTTGCTTGGCAAAGAGACCAATGGAGTGTGCTGTGGAATGAAAAGAATGTCAGGGTGGGGCGTCACGTTCCGCAGAAGGCATAGCAACGAGTTGGTTCGCAGTCTTTATAGTCTGAGAGCCTTCCACAGCCATTTTCTCAACTTGAATACGCTCTTCGCTACGACGCAAGCGTTCATGGACATGTCGTATGTGACGGGAGGCGGTCCCTCCTTTCTGAGACCTGAGGGAAACGCAGCTCTCGCTCTGCCCACGCAGAACCAGAACAACACGCGCTACAGCTTTCTGTGGGGTACTGGTCCGCCTTCCTTGGATCCCTCTCACTATACGCGTGCCAATTTGCGTGCGTTCCTTCAAGATATCAACGTACGAGACATCGTGCCCAAGTTGTACAATGTGATCCAGCCGAAGCCAGACGTGGTGCGTGAGTGGTACCGATCCATGCTTAGCACGCAACAACAACAACAAAATGCAGATACCGCCGTAAATATCAGCATGCAGGCAGCAGAAGAGGGAGTAGTCGTACGTGGTTACGAAGGAACCCCAAGTTCCACAGTCAGTGCTCCTCACGTAGGTGCTGGGCCTCTCCCTGAAGATGCTCCTGGTGGGGGGCCAACCATGATGAGAACGCTTGTCGTGGATCCGACTGGCCTGTACCGAGTGGAGTCTCAAGTACCGCGCTTGGTAGAAGGAACCGTAATAGAAGAGCACGCCGTAGTGACGGCTGCTGCTGCTGCTAATGCTGGAGATGGGGCGACTGCGAATGCCGCAAACAATGCGCAAGTGCGGTACCGCCTTCTAAAACCGGCATCCAAAATGGCAGAGAAAGGCACTTTCCCTCTGCTCTACCCGTACGGTGATCAGCACGAACCGTTTGAAATTGGCGTGTTTCTGCAGGCAAAGAACTCAACACAGCAAATCTCAGGTCTCAGCGTCAACGAGTGAAAGCTCCGAAAGCTCACCGGGGCTGAGAACGCGAAGAGACGACTGTACTCAGACAACATCCTTCTGGACAGTCGACCGTTGATGCAGATGTGGATGCTTCGCACCCACACAAACATTGAGGACATGCGACTGCGTTTCCTGGAAAGAGAACAACGGGCACGCATTGTACAAAAGCAAGAAATGCAGCAAGCACAACAGCAAACCGGTCACGTGCCACAATCCCAGTTCGTGCTAATGGGACGCATCTTTCTGCCCGATGACTCGGTCAACTCAGCAGCATACTGGAAGAACAAGCGCATGGATGTACAGGCGATCGTGGCGCGGAGAGGACCGCCTTCTCTGTTCATTACAATCACCATGAACATCTGGCGAATGGACATCCAGCGTCTTGGGACGGACACCACCAATCGTGGCGCATTTACGGCACAAAGTAACCGCCCTCGACCGTTTGACCGACCGGATCTGATTGCAAGGGTGTAAAACCAGTACGCAAACGACTTCATGAAGGATTTGGAGAAGAACTCGGAGTAGATCTTTGGATTGAAGTGCCTGGGGCTTGCATCAAAGCTCGAGTTTCAAGAGCGCAATGTGCCTCATCACCACATGCTCGTGTGGCTCGAAAGAGGCGTGATTGAAGACGTTGATGTGATCGACGAGCTCATTCGTGCAGAACTTCCCCTTCCAGGCGAGGACGACGCGTTGCGTGCTCTCATTCGTTCCATGCACAGGCACCGCCACTCCACCTATTGCCGGAATCGCGCTGGGCGGTGCAAGTTTGGATACGACAGCAATATGATTGTGCCGGAGACGTACATTGAAGAAGGCACGAATCGCGTTATTTACCGCAGAAGAAGGCAAGAAGACCTCAAGATTGTGCCGTACAACCCAACTCTGACCAAGAAGTACCGCTCTCATATCAACGTAGAACGCACGCAAGGAGGGGGCGCAGTGGCTTATCTGATGAAGTACGCGTTTAAGCAGCCCAAAGCTCAGGAGGTGGTGCTCAATGTGAGTGATGCTAATGAGACAGGCACACACAACGAGCAGCAACAAGAGCCACAGGTGCAGAACGACATTCGTGCATACATGCGAGCGCGTGTGGTGGGCGCCGTCAATGCAGCTTGGAGACTTTTCGAGTTTTGACATGTTCACATCGTACCAAAAGTAGAGCGACTGTCCATTCACTTGGAAGGAGAGCGCACATTTCTGCTGAGAGGTCCAAACCAGCTCTTTTCTGCATCACAGCCGTCTACACTGGAGAGATACTTTGCAAGGCCCGAAGCATACGCGAACCTCGACTACCTTTCGTACTTTGAAAAAGTGCGATTGTATCGCACGCTTCCAGCCCGCGTGCTTAACCAATACGACGGAGACAGCACTCAGGTGCCCACCGACGACTGCGATCCGCCCATGTACGTGGTAGAGCGCACGGACGACGAGCAGTGCGTCGCAAGGATCAGAGGTGTTTCACCGTCGGACATTGAGCTCTTTGCTCTGCGCTTGCTGCTCATGAATCACGGCTCGAGCTCTTATGAAGACGCAAGGACTTTCAACGGACAGCAGTATGGAACGTATCGTGAAACTGCGATTGTAAGCGGACTGCTCGCGGACGGATCCGAGTTTGATATTGCATTCCAAGAAGCAGTGCAGATATACAGCACGCCCTCCGAGCTACGACGTCTGGTTGTCACACTATACCAACAGGGCGCAGACCCAGAAAAAATGGCTGTCGAAAACTGGGAGGCACTATGTAGCGACATACATACAGGAGATGAGCAGCAACGAAAGCAAGAAATGTATCGACGTGTGGTGGAGATCTCAGACCGGCACGGAGGACGACTGCTTCGCGATCACAGCTTCTTCTCCCAACACCTACAGCAGGATCATACAGCATTGACTGAGGCGAATCGAGCTACAACAACTCGAGACGCACGAGTGGTGCGAAATTCGTCAACTTTGCAGTCAAGGTACGCCACCTTAAAACTTCGCCAAAGACAAGTCATTGACACCGTCATTGCCGCATTGCAACAACGACAAGCGCTGCAGGAGCGAACAAGCACTCCTGGAAACGTGTGCTTTGTGCAAGGATCCGCAGTAACTGGAAAGACATACGTGCTCAACCTCCTTCGTGATATCGTTGAGTCGGAAGGAATTCTCGCTGAAATGACTGCTACAACAGGCATTGCAGCTTCGTTGTACGAAGGTGGCCGCACTTTACATTGCCTGCTCGGACTGGTTGTAGCTGATAGGGACAGCACAAGCAGCACTACAGCGACTTTGTCAAAGTACGGTCCCCGATCTCAACGTGCAGAACTGCTACGTGAAATACAACTGCTCGTCTTGGATGAAGCGTCCATGCTCTCACGAAAGCTCTTCGAACTCATGGATGCGTTGCTCAAAGATCTTCGCTGCAGTGGAATGGAAAACCCGCCTCCGTTTGGGGGCTTGACCATCATTCTATCCGGCGACTACTCCCAGCTGCTTCCAATGGTGCCGCAGGTGTACATGGAGGCCGAGCCAAGTGGTAATGTGAGACGAGTGTACACAAACATTCTCAACGAATTGCCGTGGAAGAGTGATCTGTGGACATTGTGCTCGGTTCAAGTGCTGTACCTCACGGAACAAGTACGCCAAGCCGATGATCCGGCATTTGCGTCGCTGTTACGTTCCATTGCATGAAACACAATATCCAACAACGCTCCAATACCACTCAGATCTACCGGTGGCATGCAAACTGCCTACCAATTCCTGTAGAAGTGGCTCAAAACACGACGCAAGGAGGATGTGGATCTCAGCAAAATGCTCATTGCCTCCACAAATCAGTTGGTCGATGAACACAATGCGGCAGCGCTGGATCTGTTTCCTGGTGAACGCTTCACTCTTCCGTCAGCTACGACGGTACAACCTGACGGTGTACCAAACTCAGAGCCCGACGTCACCAATACCTTTGTTCCCGAGTTTGCGTATCAGTATGCACCTACTGGTGTACCTCCTCATAACTTGGATTTGAAGATTGGTGTACCAGTTATGGTCATTCGAAACGTGTTGCATCCGGCTGTGGTCAACGGAAAGCTGTTCGTAGTCGTGCGTGTCGATCACTTTACGATGCAGGTGGCTCGATTCGACGAGAACGGGCAGGTAGTGGAACGACAGCTCCTGCATCGTATCGAAGTCTAGTTTTCTTTCGCAGACATTCGCATGATTCGAAGGCAGTTCCCTATTTGTCTTGGGTTTGCAGCTACAGTTCACAAAAGACAGGTAAAAACCTTGGATGGCTTGGTTGTGGATGTAAGATCCAACTTCTTCTGCGCAGGTCAGTTGTATGTCGCATTGTCGCGCGTTCGAAGGAATGACCATGTGCTGCTCCTGCATGATCCGCAGCTTACACCCGAGAATGCGCACACAATTCATCCCATGCCTGTTCCCATCCCCAACCCAGTGCTGCCTGAAGCTATTCAGTTCTGCATCCCTCCACAACCGTAATCATATCTCTTGCATTCTTCTTTCATTGGATTAAACTACTTGCTTTTCTGCTTTTGCTTTCTCCAACCTCTTTTTTCCTCACCGCTGTTTATCACTCCTCCACCGCGGCGCGCAGCGCCGCCCGCGGCCGAAGGCCGCTTCCTCTTGTCTCTCCATTATAAGTATTTGTTCCTCTATGAAGGGGAGGTTCTTGATTGAATGGAGGCGTTGCGCCACAAAATCGTCTTACACGGCCCCGTTTGCCCATGCAAAACGCCCATTTGGCGCAACGCCTCCCTACAATTTAAAACATTCAGCAACAGCAGCAGCAGCAAAGCTTCCTGCTTACTAGCTGGCACTCTCGTAATGACTGCAGTGCCATCTAGTTACACAAAGCAACGTGTCACGTTTTCTCATCATTGGCTGGCACTGCAGTCAATTTAGGCACCTAAACACAAATCCCTACGGCTCCACATACTCTCGGCGTCGCGGCACCCCGTGGTTTTACGAGGGCTATTGCGAGCGCAAGCGAGCAAAATGCTCGGAGAGCCTTCGAACGCTACTAAGTACACAAAGCTACAAACACAACGCGGCGCGCAGCGCCGCCAACGGCCGAAGGCCGTTTCCACTTGTCTCAACACCACCCCGTACTATAATGATTTACACATGTATGAGGGGGGTGTTGTTCATTGACGGGAGGCGTTGCGCCAAAAAAATCGCCTTGCACGCCCTCTTCAGTGCATGCAATTTTCACGCCTCCCCGCCAATCAAAAAATTCAGCAGCAGCAGCAGCAGCAGCAGCAGCAGCAAAGCTCAGAGCTCATTGGCTGCTGCTGCATGTTGACTGCCGCAGCTGCTAAGTGGCTGGCACTGCAGTAGTGCCACCCACACCGCTGCACGGTGGCTGGAACTGCAGTTATTCTGGCAGTGCCAGCCAATTACAATCTACTGTACTCGACATACACTCTGCAGTGCCAGGCAATCACCAACGCGCGGGCGCTCCAGTGCAACTCTATGCCATATTCACTCTCAGCGCCGCAGCCCTCATTGGTTTGCAGGCCGTTTGCGAGCGATAGCGAGTAGAAACGGCCTTCAGATCCCCCAAGATTACTCCAATTCAGCGGCGCGCAGCGCCGCCCGCGGCCGAAGGCCGCTTCTACTTGTACTTTACACTAAACATTATCCAATGTACGGCTATAAGCTCGAACAAAACGAAATTTTGGCGAGCCAATCACCATGCCAGCCATAATGAGATATTTGCATCCGTTAATATGTTGGGTGTAAAAGGGAAATGCCATATGTACACCGATTGCATTTGAAAACGAAATTATTTTAACAGTGACAACAGAAGGCTAGATACAAATCCCTTGAAGCTGTTCATCTGTTCTACAATGTCTTATAGATCGTTACTAGAAATGGAGGACATACTGCCACCCGCGGGGATGTTGCCCTAAATACTCGTTTTCACTTTCTCATTGAATTCATACCAGGATTACTCGTGTTATTCTTTTATAATTGGCTGCACCAAATTTGAATCGTTCACTGATCACATATTCGAATGTGCAAGCAAACAACCCACCAAGGCGCCACAGTGTCGGTTTGGAAGCTAAACACGGTTCCCAACACTGAAGATGTGATACGAAGAATAGTCCGGCTGTTTCTTTGAGGAAAACACTAGACTTCACCCTCTCTGCAGTGTAATCGCCTCTATATAGATATATCTGTAGATGCGGTAGTTCCACTCTATCGCATACAAAAGCTTTGAATATTTCCTGAAGTCTGCTTGTATTGACCCAGGCCCTCCTTTAGGGTTCGTGTTATAAGGACGGTTTTGTGTCCTCTTGGCGAAAGTGCTGAGCTGTGGCTACGAGAGGCGAGCAGGACCTTGTGATGGGCATAAAGCTTACGAAGCAAGGGCTATACCATTGCTCTGAACAGGTAACCTCCTTTGCATGGGCGATTATGTCGTGAGAGCGGTCCAGACAAGGTTCACATCGCATCATTACAACACATCGCGATATCTATCCACTGCATCAGGTGCTGACCCTCCTTGGCCACTGTTTTCGTTTTGTACTTCAATCTCTTCCTCACGAGCATTTTCTTCCTCCCCCATCTTTCATTTGGACATGAACCCTTGTATCGCAAAATGCCAAGCCGACCGTTTTTCTCCATCACATTTTTGCTCTTAATCCTTACATGCTTCATTTACGACGGAGTTCAAGCAGCTTACCAAGTCCCAATTATCCCCACAGACACTGGACGAACATGTGCACCTGGTGAGTTTGACAACGGAAATGCTTGTCAGCCATGCGCTCCCGGCACCTTTCAAGATATTTCCAACCAGTTCTTGTGCAAACCGTGTCAGCCAGGGACGTTTTCCCCCGCCAGAGAAAACCAAGAAGAATACTTTGCTAGGACCTACTGCTCAGCATGTGGCTATCTGAATTTCCAAGATCAGGCCGGCCAGAGCTTTTGCAAAAGCTGTCCGGCGAATTCGATTCCCAACGAGAATACTACCGAGCCAAACAATGGTTGCAAGACTTGTGAGGCACCACTATATGTTCAAGACCAACTGTGCAAAGTGTGTGGAGCAGGAAAGTTTCTCCACACCAACCAACACGGACAGAGAACATGTCATGATTGTCCAAGAGGTACATATACCGATACGGCCAATCAAACCATGTGCAAAACATGTCCATCTGGGTCGTTTGCGGTAAATGTGGTTGGTCCTTGTCGATTGTGTCCCCCTGGTACTTTTGAAAACGGATCTACATGCGAACCATGTTCAGAGGGCTTTTATCAACCCAATGCGGGTGCGACATCATGTTTGGCATGCCCAAATGGCACGTTTACGAATGAAACACAGGCGTTATTCTGCTTTTCGAACAACGTGTCTGTAACGTGTTCACCTGGCGAATTCGTATCAAACGGCCGATGCCACAAGTGTGGTGCCGGCTCAGTCTCCCCCGGCGGTAATGTTATGTCGTGTTTTTCATGTGTTCGTCCGTCGTTTGCCGATGAATTCGGGACGAGTTGCATATGCCCTTCACAATATGGGCGCAGATATAGTGGCGATCGTTATGCACGACGAGGGTGTCATCGATGTGGAGTAAATTCAGCAAGTGATGGCGTCAAATGTCAGTGTTTACCTGCTTTATATTACGACGAGGGAAGAAATAAATGCGCGTGTCCAGCCGGACAGCGGTACAATGGGGTGGATTGCGAGCCATGCGGCAAAGGCGTTGTTCCCGGAGAGTCTGACTGCGACTACTGTGTGACAAGATATGCAGTGAATAAACAGACGGGTAAATGCGAACGGTGTTCTCAACGTACCTGTTGTGGCAATACATTTGACGCTGAATGCGGGTGTCCGGAAGGCATGTTCTTTTTCACGCGCGCAGGTCTATGTTTTTGCTCCGATCAAAAGTA
Source organism: Gracilariopsis chorda (assembly GCA_003194525.1). Lineage (NCBI taxonomy): Eukaryota > Rhodophyta > Florideophyceae > Gracilariales > Gracilariaceae > Gracilariopsis > Gracilariopsis chorda. The sequence continues at coordinate 127,743 of NBIV01000189.1, forward strand.
TGGTGCTGGTCATTCACCTTCCAGTCCAGACATGTGTAAGCCGTGCAGACCGGATGAGTATGGAGCACTCGGGTCCTGCATGAAGAGGTGTACGTGGAAGGCAGATCCGTCGTATTCAGTTTGGAATGGTGAGACGTGCGTTCCCTGCCCAGATGGGTATCAAAATGTGAACAACATTTGCACGGCAGTGCGGTGCGCTCCAAGCATGCGTGTGAACCGCAGTTCGGGTCACTGTGAGTGCCGTGAAATAACGCTTGCAGACGGTAGTTGCCGCACTTGTGACCGCGCAGCGAATTTGAGGTACTCGCAGTCCACAGGGCAATGTGTATGCAAGTTTGGCACCACATGGCGAGACGGACGATGCGTCGAATGTGAGCCGGGATTCACGACGAACTTGAAAGGGGCGTGTGTGCCATGCGGATCCAAACGGTTCCGGATGTCGGGACAGCGGCGTTGCCGCTTCTGCAAGGAGGGGGATCCGGATGTGGAGGTGGCGGCGCAGTGCGTGCCTGGCGCCTGCGCGGAAGATGAGTTTGTCGGGACGGACGGGGCGTGCCGACGCTGTGAGAAGGGGCAGCGGCTAGTGAACCGCAGGTGCGTGGACTGTGCGCACGGATCGGTGAGTGCAGGAGGAAGAACGGCTTACTGCTCGAAATGCATCGCGGGCAGCATCCCGACGGCGGACAGAGGCGCCTGTGTTCCGAAATAATAACGCTGAACATTATTCGCTAAATTGACGTTCTGAGCGTAAGATCTATAGTGCTAGGAAACGGTTGTCATGCAGGCGGTCCTACCTAAAAGCACTGTTGTTGAGTCTTTGGAACTACGATACTGGACGTGTTGGGGACGCAGTGGACAACCAGTGATGAACGCGGTCGTGTTCTGACAAAACTTCCTGTCTACTCCCAAGAGAAGCGGGCTACCATTGGTTGGTCAATCGAACGACAGACAACAATTGGGTACTCTCACCGGCTGTGCGATGCCCTCTGGTGAGTGGCCGCTCGAAGACGAATGGCCTTGAGGCGTTTGTTGACATTCGGGTGCGCCGCTCAAGGCAAGGGCAAACGACTAGAGGGGAGCGAGAGTGGACTTGTCGGTCAGCTCTGTCTTTGTGTCCCTCTCCTTAGAGCATCTCCACCCATGCTCAACTCCCAAGTTTCATTCAACTGCGCTGACAGCACGTAGTGCACTTGCGGCCATATTACTGGCTCAACCAAAGAACAAACGACAATATCCGCAAGAAAAAAACCCACCGCTCTAATTGGAGCAGGGCGAATGTTTCAAACATTTTCTAAACATTAGAGTTGTCCGCAAAGTACGTGGGTTTTTTTTGCCAAAAAGGAGATTAAAATGCTGTCCGCAAAGTTGAATACCCCGATGTGTGTTTAGCACTTTGTACAGTTGTAAGAGCAATTAAGCGATAATTCACTGCCAATCCGCCGTGATTGCGCACCGCAAAGAATTGTCAGCGTTTGAATTATGCGTGGCCAAAGCGAAAGGTCACAACTGCACACGATAAGAGCGGATAGACGGCTCAGTAAAGATGAAGGAGGCACGAGACGAAGGCGAGGAGCGAGTGCCCAGCTTTGTTGCTGAATGTTTTGCCTGACCGCTGCTTCTGTAGACCGTTTCCTACGTTATCTTAACAGCAATGAACTCGCACAATCTTATAACAGTACGTTGAGGTTGACGTCTGATGTTGACATCAACATCAAACATCAGAAACACCGGATCATAGCGTCCAATTTTGCCCCCACTGCGGCAGTGCAAGCTTAAGAAAGCTGTTACGATCGTGGTAAGCTACAAGACTATCTCCTGCTACCGACACCGGTATCCAACGTTGACCATCTACGCACGATAGGGATGCAAGAACTCAAACAAACCGGCGATGGCGGCAAAGTGGGGATTGCAATCGTTGTAGCTGTGGGGAGGTGTGTTGGAAACGTGATGACTGAAAGGAGAAGTTAGGCACGGCAGCGAAGACGAAAACTTATGCGCCCACGAGTTTTGGGACGTTTGGTAGCTCGGCAAAAGTCGCTGTCAAAATTGACACGTTGGAATCATTGCAAGATATGTCACAGCGAGGAACTTGCAATCCGCGTACTTTACGGACAACACATTTAGGTTTCGATTTGATGTGGATTGAAGCCAACCCAATCGTGCTACAAAGTCTTGCCATTTGTGTTGTTTGAACAGGGCAGGTGTCGTTTCCGTGCAGTGTTTTGTACAATTAAGATAATAACGGCGCGCCATGGTTGTTGACCAATGCAAAAAATGGTAGGCTACATACTGTTCGGGACGCGGGCGTCTCTTCGCTACGCTACGGAGCTGTCCTCTGAAAAGAAACTTCTGATACTCACAAATGCTGTGCTTGCCCCTTCGAGGTGAAAGAGATGCGTAGATACGTAGATAGCAGTATACGTATTGCAAAGATCCGCGCAGCGCCGGCGCCTAGCGCGAGCAAAAGCGGTGCAAATTCACCTACAAACAGTACAAACCTAGAGAAATATTTTGAAATAAATCTCCCTGGGTGGTTGTCTGCTTTTGCACAAATTGCACAAGAACACTCCCTCCATTTGCACCATCTAGTGTCTATCGGACCGGTGCGCTGAAATAAAATGAGGACAGCGCAATGGCACGCAAAATTAAAAAAAATTGAAATCTGATCCGCATGGCCCTACATTTCAAATTTCGAACTTGAAACATGGCCAACCAGGTGGTCTTTAAACTATAAGTACTTGTAGAATACGACCACTAAGCCATAACAGCAGCTCAGTGGTCGTTAGATCACATGCGAGCAAATAGACATGAGTTCGAACCTCGCTGAGTTTACACAAACTCCAAAACTCCTTCGGGAGCTCGACTAATTCTAAATATATTCAAATTCTCAGAACGTTTATAACACTCACTTGAACAGAAGAAAGAATACGATAAAATCTGTCAAAGGGGCAGTTTTGTCATAGATTTTAAACAATCTAGAAAGTCTAAATAACGTGGATTGAATTAGTAGGAGGCTAAAGGTAAAATAAAGCTACTGTAAACTTTTGCATTCAAACATAGATTGTTAATTTAAAAACGAAGGTTGAAAAGGTTGTGGACATCTTCATCAGTTTCTGAAATTCATTATACCGTGACACTCTTCAATTTGTTTCATAAAACAATCTCTCTTAGTACCAATGTGACATAAAAACACTTCTTTTTTCTTTCTGATATAGCACCCAGAACATAAAAACTTGGACTTTGTATTACCTTTGCAGAAATTGCATCGTCCTTGATATAAAGCTTTTGTAATCTTGCCATCCTTGTTTTTTCTCCTTCTATTCGTCTGCATCAAATGCAAGCCAGTGCCTGCAAACATTGGCTTCTCATGAACATTTTCACATTTTTGCTCATATCTACTCATTAGACCTGTGGTATCCCATGTATTCTCAATTAGTTCATCAGCCAATTGGCAATTGAAGTGGTGCGGACTTTTCACGTTTCTGGTTCCATTTGCGGCTTTGTACAACTTCCACGCGTCCACAATACAAATCGATAAAAGAGAGCAATTCACTCGAAATGACCACTCTTTGACTTCAATTTTCTTCTCCAGATTCAGATCATCTGCATCTGTTATGGCGATCGACCATTGAACAGTTTTTGTAATAATCTTCACACACTTCGGGAATTGCGACCTCCAATTTCATTTTCTTAGAAATATTTCCCTCCCGTCTTGACCTTTCTCGAATAATAGGAGAACCAGTATTACCCGTGCCAGGGGTTGATACGAAATACCTTCTTTCTCTGTCCATCCACATTATAGCCATTATATCATTATTCATAATGCTTCCTTTCGATAGCATAGATACAAAATCTCCCCTGTCCGATAGAGTAGTTTCGGAGAGATGTGTCATAGGATATTCACGAGTACAATTTTTGACAACTCCAGTAAACCTTAAACCTTTTTCCAGTAATGCTTTCGCGGTACTGACAGACGCAAAAAAGGAATCTGCACATACCAACCTTTCTGATGCAAACCATGGTTGCACTAAGCGAAATAAGACTGCCGTTCCATGGGCGTTATCAGAATCAAAAACTTGTTTCAGAATATTTGCACCCATATTGAGCTCAATGTTCAGCATTATGCTACTTCGTGCACAACATACGGCCTTCATTTCAAGACCATTTTCCGGCTTTCTATCTAATGACGTATAATGTGGAAGCCCGACATCAATCCAATTACCGCCTAGTCCATACCATCGTAAAATTCCTTCTTCAACACATGAGGAATGTGATGCCGTGACAAAAGACGGACGATGCTCATTGATTGCCTTCACAAAATCTGCTACGAAAGACCAACGCGCGATTCCCTGCTCTTCAGTGACACCATTTCCGGTGAAGCATATTGAACTTCTAAGCATTTCAAATCTGTTCCATGACATCGCAAGAACAATATTTGGGTGAGGAATAAACTTAGAAAAAGGCTTGAGGCTCCAAAGATCCCGTCTGTTAAAGAACTCAATGCGAGTCATGAGGATAAGAATTCCAAAGAATTTGAACAATTCTCCCCCTGAAGTCCTCTGAATGTCTTTGCTTTCTAACCGAACATTTGTTCTGTTCACTATGAACTGCAAATGCTGCATAGGGAACATCAAAAGGTAGAAATCTAATGCACTCATGTTTGGAGGAACGTGATGCAGTGAGATAAAACATCGGCTGGGCCAACCACTTTCCACTGATTCATTTGCATACAACCATTCAGAGAACTCAATGTCTTACAGGTTTCCCACACACGACTATGAATCACAGTTGATTGGACATGTGCATTTTCGCTTAATGAACTTGTTTGCAGCTGCAAAACTTGCATCTCAGATGGTGTGACAAGAGCATCTTCCTCGATATTTTGCGTATTAATGGGTTGAACATCGGTAATAGGCTCTTCTGCAGCATTGACGGCTTTGTCAACACCACTACCTAGTTTGAAACTAGATGGAGGTAGAGTTACTTCTCATTTTTGGTTCGGTAGACTAAGCTTCACAGTCAGAAAAGTGAGATTTCGATTGTTGGCCTCTCAAATGTCAACATTGAGGACAGAACCTTGTACCGTTGTTGACTTCCATATAGATCCATAGTAACGTTTGCATTCAGCTTCATTTGTTACCAGACGAACACAGCTGTTTACAGTTGTTCGAACATTTCTGCGAAGATCTGTGGACGGGGCCATTGTGTACGAATGTTGTTGACGATATTGCTTCATGTCACAAGTACGACTGTTGGTGATGTGTTGTGGACATGGTTTAGCGCTGCCGGCGTAAAAGAAATGATGAGAAGATCAAAGTGAAAAAGTTTTTGGAAAAGTTTTAAGGTTTTGATAAAGTTCTAGAGTAATTAAAATTGACCTCATATGAGGTCGCTGGTCAGATAGAAACTAGTGTTAATCTAACATTGACCTTATATGATGTCAGATTTGAACTTTTCTAAAAAACAAAAAAATGAAACTTTTTATAAACCTTTTGTACCATATTAATCGAAAACACAAAGGCTGTTAATGCATTCAACAGTCTTTGAATTTGAAACAGAGACTTTACGTTATCTATAAAAACAATTGTCCTTAAAAGCTCAAAACCTAAGCAAAAACTATTCTTGGACTGTTATTGTAGTTGTCATTAGCAATCACAAGAAAAAGAGGGATAATAGGAAAAAAGGTTGTTGAGGCTTGGCCACTTCGCTTTAGTTCTGCAACGTTATCGCACCTCTTTTATATGGAGGATTTGGGCGTCTAACGACCGCAAACGGGATGGGTTCGTTCCGTTTGCTCTTGATCCGTGGTGGCAAGTCTTAACCACTTCCACCCCTTTGATGTCCAGTCTGCAACCACCCGTGATAATTATCATCCAAACTCTGTGATCCTAAATAGACAACGTATGTTTGAGGCTAGATAGAAACTGCTGCCTGCCCATTTTCATCGAACTTCAGGATTCATGCATGGCGCCCCGTAGACGCATATGCGCCGTTCCGAGGGGATCACCATGTCACTGGAATGTCCATCACACGCAGTAAATAGTATCTACAGAAAAGTATGTCAACTAGCTACATTAATAAATTTGCTAAGAGTGTTTAGAAAGCGTTGAAGAATCAATACCATAGTTATTCTTGCCAGTACCATAAGTGGTTTTTGCAATAAAAGCTGTCAAAAAGGCTTCTATTTTTATAGGGGTTTTAGGGGATTTTACGATCGCGATTTTTTTGTTCTCACTTTCTGGCTACACCGCCGTCTCCACCTTTGAGCAAGTTTCCTTTTTTTTTCCTGTATATTTGCCTTACTCGAGGAGACGAGACTGTCACACAGCATTCCGCTTGCATGAGACCAACGATTGTTCATCATCAACAAGAATCCTTCGCGTTGGTAGAAGCCAAATCTGTATCGGCTCCGGGGTCTTTTGAGTTTCGGATCAGTCAGCAGCATTCCAGGACAATGATGCGAGCAGCAAGTCATTGTATCTCTCGAAAAACAATATGCATATGGTTCCCATGTTCAGTGGCCCCTTTCCGTCTGGATCCTTTTGCGAAGTTGCCCTGGACAAGCTAACAACCAGTTGTGAGCTCTTTCTAGCGCCTGTCTTTCGCAATGTCAGAATAGGTTTACCATCCTGCCAGTTCCAAAGGTGAATGAAACCGTTGTCATGATCAGATGCGAAGAACTACATCTTGGACGATACACCTATAGAATTAGGTTTGCTTGACACAGAACTGTACATTCTCTCGCGAGACACGTTTGCTTGTCGCACAGAACAATCAATTAAAGCTTTCTCCAACTTGTGTGTAGTAAGAACGAGTTGTGGCTCCGTAGTAGGCTTGATCGATGAAAATTCTTTCAGGCATGGTGTAGCTTTTTGAACGTCTTTGAATCTCCATGTCTCACCTGTTTCCAAGTGCCAAAAGAAAAGGCCATCATTGGTTTCGCCTATAATGCAGTTGTTGTCCCTCGTAATTGCTATACGCACTACATTGCCCTTAACATCGTCGATCTCCCCAACCTTCCTTCCCGAGAGCACGTCCCACATTGTTATGGAGACCATTTTGCTGACGTCTTGGTGTTCTGCGGCTGTTGGTTCCCTGGAGCCGTTTCGAAAAAGTCGTCTGCGCTTTGGAGGAGGACTGGTGATCGGGGTGTCGTAGGTAGAGAGAGAATGCGTACGAGGTCAATGCAATGCTTTATCGATGAAAAACGTGACAGGCATAAAGGCGGGGTTCGTGGGCCAGCAGGGTTGGAGGGTTCATAGAAGGTAGGAGAGTAACGTTGAGGATATATATGTAGAGGGCGGTAAAATGGGCCACGGTCGGTGGGGTAAGGATATATTCAGCGCTGTGGCGGTGGCTAGAGGTGGATGATGCTGAGTAGACACTGCAGAGGCTCGGCCGCGGGGTTGGGGTCATCAAGCCCATCTTGAGTAATCATACAAACTTGTATGACAGTTCACAACATATGTTGGGTCCTTGCTACATGCTGACTGCCTGGGTATCGAAAACTGCCATACTGCGAAGTTCGCAGTGCGAACCCAAGCAAAGAGGGGTCTTCGCCACAATTTACCGATTAATACTAGAACGAAGTCCAAAAAGCACACAGTTGTCTTACGTGGCGCACACAGAACGCAACTAAACTTGGTTGAAATGAGCATTCCTATCTTAAGAGTGGTCAAGTGGGAGACAAAGACACAACAAGCAGCCTGATTCAACCACAACAACACGTCGATGCTTTCAAAGATTTTGACGTGTTAAAGTAGATTACGCTGCAACGACACTAACTCCATGGTAGGAAATTGCATTACAATGCACACAAAAATACTTAATTGCAGTAAGAAAAAAAATTCTATCTGCTTGCCATAAACATTATACTGGATGAATCTTGTTGATGTTTTATTTGGAGATTCGGGAGCGTAACGTAGGCGCGTAATACATTTGGGATGAGAAAGTCGAGCCACACGACTCCAGATCTGGTTTCTTTTAGGATGCGCCGTGACTGCCGCCGTCGGCGATCGCGGCCGGCGGTCGGCTTATTGAAATGCATGCTCTTCACTCCAGGTTCTGTGAAGTGCAGTGTAGACTCGTCAGGCCGAACCCCAAGGCTCTAGTCGTCCTTCGTTGAAACCGAACGCCTTTCACACTTCCATCCGTTTTTCTCCGCATTTTGGTTTTCGTTCGCCCACCCTCCCGGCCACGTTTCTTATGCTGTCATCGCATTGACCTTTTTAATCACAATCGTAGTTGTGATTAATTTTCTATCGCGCTAGGATGAAAAACACAACGCATTGCTGCAGCACCGCTCGGTGCGGCCAGATATCTTCGCACAACATGTGATATCATCGTTTCTAGCGAAAGAAATGCCTGCATCGCAAAGCAGGCTTTCCAAAGTATTGCAAAATCTGGTTCTAGTTCGCGCACGAGCGTAATAAAGCACTATATTTTCACACAAACCTTCGTAGTGTAAATTACAACACTTTCTGGTAGCACAAGACTTCAGTAGTTACCATTTTCATCTGCCAAAGCATGAACAACTTGCCAAACCGTTTTCGGAAGGTTTTTCATCTATTTCCGCCATTTGACGTTTACTCTTTGAGATGAATAACTCTTCAAAAACAATAGAGCTCCCAAAAGATGTATTACACGCAATTTAGATTTCTCCATGTTTCGAAACCAGGAACTCACAAAACGCTCAAGGCAATATTTTCCATGTATGCCTCACATTGATATGACACGTAGTTTGAATCAATGATTTATTCTGTGAGACACTACAGTAGTCCTCCTGTAGTAAAAGAAGAATACCCATATTTCATGGAGAGTGAGAAACAAGCCACATAGAAGGAGCCATCCATCTTTGTCGATGACGGATTGATTCTCAGTGATGTTGACCTGCTCGTGTAGATGCTGGTATAACATGCAGGCAGCAACATGGTCTGTCAAGATTGCTGCAACAGAACTTCATTGCAGTATAATGGAAGGCATGTTTTTCCTTGGTTACTTCATGTGCTGGCTACGTGACGATGTTCATATGTTTTAGTACTCATGATGTGTGGATATTGTCTTACAAATTATATGTCCATCAGTTACGCATCTTCAATTCTTGTCCAAGAATGATTTTCTTCGTGGAAGTATATGGTGATATACTGTTGTCGGTTACGTACTCTTTCCGTAGTTCCAAAAGCCGGAACACGTATATTGTCAGCTAAACACGTACAATAACGAAGGACCAGAGTCCGGGACGTGAAGCCCCAAGTAACCCAAAGGTCGCGTAAGTAACCTTATATAAACCCACCAATCTACCGGAGCTAAGAGAAGCTCCCGGCAGACTTGTGCCGCATTTGTTGTTAAAGCTTAGCTGAACGTTCTCACACTGCGTTTACGACAATGAACATCGACCACATGTCAGAAGTTCAAGCAACAGAGGTACATACTCTTCCTTGGGGAAACTGCAATCGAATTTATCGAAGTGCAAAAGAGGTTTACAGTCGCATCCCGGTGAAATTCTAGAGTAGTTGATTACCTTCAGAAGATTGAAATCTTCATTGAAAAGCAGTTGAATAGAAGAATAACAATCAAGATGCACCCTTCTACCAGGAGCGTCGAAGTAATAATTTGGGTAAAAGGCCAGAGCCGTCTGTTTGAATTCAACCCGTGCGTAAGTTGGCCAGCGCCTGCCACCTGTCTTACCTATGAGGGCCATCCCGACGAGACTTTGGTCAAAGGGAAAATCGGAGTTAACTGCCTCCACATGGAAATGATTTGCAGGATTTGCATTTCGAATAGTTTCCGTGGTCAAAAAGTCGCTTGAAAAAGAGCTTTGCTCGTCATTTGGGATCAGAGTACCGGTAGCACTATACATTGGTATCAGGAACACCGTGAAGGCAAGAAGCATCTTGAACATCGTAATGTTAGAAATAACACGACAGCGGGGGAGGACTTCAGGATTCCGGCTGATGAATACAATGATGTCTGGGTGCGGAAAAGAATGGAAAAGTGGGCCTCAACGTTCCCTTTTGTACTCTCGCTCATACGACGTACAGTTGTTGCTTGAACTTCTGACATGTGGTCGATGTTCATTGTCGTAAACGCAGTGTGAGAACGTTCAGCTAAGCTTAAACAACAAATGCGGCACAAGTCTGCCGGGAGCTTCTCTTAGCTCCGGTAGATTGGTGGGTTTATATAAGGTTACCTACGCGACCTTTGGGCTACTTGGGGCTTCACGTCCCGGACTCTGGTCCTTCGTTATTGTACGTGTTTAGCTGACAATATACGTGTTCCGGCTTTTGGAACTACGGAAAGAGTACGTAACCGACACACCCCCCGTCGCGCTAGTATCCTTAGTATAAACGTATCCACCTCAACAAACAGAACAGTGTAGAGAGTGTCTGGCAGCACGGGTCTCCGGTGATTAATGCCAAAGTTCGGTGTCGTGGCTTATGTGGTGCAATACCCCAAGATGGGACAGACACACGAGGGTGTTCGACGTCCTCCTCAGCAGGGTAGCGCAGCGACAGAACCACCTGTGGTGAGTACACGGAGCCGGGTGTAAGACCGGGACTCACCGTCACGACTGGCATACAGGTGTAGAGGCAAAGACAGACCACGGAGTGGGAAAGCGGAAAATGCAGCGACACACGAGTGGTGGGCGACGCGCAAGAGCGGCACGGTGTCCACACGAGGGGGGCGGTGGCGAAAACAGCAACGGTAATCACCGGTAGTTGCTAGTGAAGCAACACCTGTATACGGGGCAAGGAATAACAATCGCTGTAAAAGCGTGCACAAAAACAAACACAATAGTGGTAAGAATGTGCTGAGCTCCACGAGGTGGGTAACTAGGCCTTCACAGGATGGCGTCTCTCCAGACGGAGGTGGACACTCACCAGGGAACCTGAGTTAGAGCCAGACACTCGCTTGTTGCGTTTACTTTGACCCGGGCAGCCGGAGCTCACACACATAAGTAGTGATGGTCCGCGCCCTGACATTACAGTAGTAATTAACTAATAATAACTAATAATGTCCCTACGGGGGTGCAAAACACTACACACGTGTGGCACAAGCCAGCAATGCTGTGCACTACACTTGTCAACCAAATTGGGGCCCTTCCAACGGAAACAGATTACCGGTGTAACACTCATACTTCACGGCAAAGTGGTGAGCATCGCCAGAGCGGGATATGAGCGCACGACGTGCTGATACCACTAGGAGCGTTGCACTTCATCTCCCCCTCCTTAAGGAGCAAGAACCACATTCGGTGAGCGTTCGCCGCGACAGCGCGTTGTGCGTAAGTATGTCCGCGTCAAGTGATGGTACCGTATCCGGCTCGGGTTTTGTCTTCACTCAAGTGGATATCCACCGAGAACAACTCGACGTCAGCAACTCTCCGCCTATCCCGCGACGACCTGCTTTACCTTCCGCGCCTTCAGCGATGAATCCCAGCAACAACGATCCGCATGGCGGGAACAATCTTCCGCCATCGGGTTTCTTTTCCGGTCTTCCGACTGCACCGCTTCTGTCCTCTGCGGGTCATCTGTAGTGCAACGCCCTCAGGGAGGGATTCTGGGTACTTGAACGCTTTCCCGATATTATCGGTTGTGTAGTGTGTATATGAACTACGCCCCACAATGGTGGGTATGGACACGTGGGACACGGTTTTGGGTCAATTGGCGGTTGGCCACAGTAGTGGATGTTGCCACGGAATGTGGAGTATTTTAGTTAATATTATTTATTATTTTCACACCCATTTCTGGGAAGCTAGTACTTAGTGCGACGGCGCACTGCCGTCGCACCAGTAAACCTTCCCCAACAAGGGACCCCAACCTGGGGAATTGGCTCTGAGCCTTACCGCCTCCGCGTGTTCTCAACTCCTCCTTGGAGGGAAGCACCGTAGTGTACGGAAGTTCACCCCCATTGCACATCTGAAGGAGACCCATCATTGGGAGTACTAATTGTTCCAAGTGTCTTGGTGTTTCGCCCTGTATAGGGTTATTGTTACCGGCATTGCCGTATTTGTTCGTCGCTCTCGCGACTCTCTTCGCCCTTCCTTCTTCCGCTTTTTAGGGTAGCACCTCCCGCTATCCGCGGCTCTCGTGTGCGCATCTGCTCACACACCCCCACTTACGTGAAAGCATACCTCTACTGAGGATCACACCCCGCTCACGCGGATACCGATTCTTCGCCTTCACCTCCCTGCGCGAGTCGCGACAGGTGTCCCTGGTCTTACAAACCGGCTTCGCCGTGACACCTCTGGGAGGGCTCTACCCAACTGGGTTCACCTCGTGAGAGGAAGATCCCGGACGTCTTTCGGTGTTTTTCCCCTTTGGGGCATTGCACCACAAAGTGGTCTCCCGACCTAGAATCGGTTTTTGTTTTCCCTCTTACGAGGTTTGTTTTCATTCACCGGAAGTTCCGTGATCGTTTCCCGTCGTAACGGTATTTTCTCATGTCGAGAAATCCCTCCGACGCGGAGCCAGTGGTTACGCGTAGTCGCTCCCGCGACAACGCGGACACTTCCGAAGTTCGGTTCGTACCCCGTATCCCTATACGGACAAGTTCCAGCCGTGCTGGCGCCGCTTCATCGCGGAATGATACCCCCGACCGGGAACCCCGGAACCTCCTTTTGCTCTCGTTATCACCCCCGCAGGGGAATGCAGCATTGACTCCGGCTGTTGCCGCAGTGCCCCAGGCACCCCGGCCTGCTCCCGCTGTCGCGGCTTCAAGCCCCCGTGGAACGGGCGATAACACCCTCCAGGGGACTTCCCTGGAATCCCAGGTCCGCGCTCTGTGGACCGCCCATGACACCCTTGTAGGGGAACTAAAATCCCTCCAAGAGGTGGTCTCGGCAACCCCCGTAGAGGAGGTCGCCGAGGAACTCCGTATTTTACGGTCTGACGTCAACTCCGTGTTGGAGAGTTTGGGACAACCCGCCGCCTTCATCGAAGGAGTTGAAGCCCGATTTGATCGGATTGGTGCCCGCCTGGAGACGCTGGAGCAGTTCGTCCTCATGGACAAACCATCCCCGGGTGATCCGGTAAACGAGGCATCGCACAACGACCAGCTTGCTGGGAAGAAGAAACGCCGTCACCGACGGAAACACCACCGAAAATATTCGGACTCCGATTCTTCGACATCGTCGGACTCATCCCGAAACCATTCGGTTAGCTCGAGCTCCTCGGACTCCGACTCGGAGGACGAGAAGCGAGGCTACTCCTCCCGCTCGAAGCGGTCATCGGCCACTGAAGGTGTGGTCCGAACCCGCCAGAAGGGGAGAAGACACCCCGGTCTCCGGGAATTGAAACCGACAAACCCGGATTACCGGAAGCTTTTATCATACCGGTACTACCGGCTTGAAGATTCGTCACTTGGACGTACGCCCCGTGGTACGGGAAAGGTGCGAGAATGCATTAAGCGAATGCAGCTCTCGCTCCGCAACCAGTATTTTACTGGAGAGGACCCAGTCCTAGTACTGGATTTCCTATCCCGCTTTGTAGCGGAGGCCGATATCCTCGGTATGAATGAGGGACAAGCCTATTTGGCTTTACCGTATTTCTTACGGGGAGTGGCGGAGGACCAATACACCTCTGTCAGAGGATCTTCTCGCGCCTCCGAGGGAGGAGTTACTTGCTGGCCGGAGGCTGTGCAGTATCTTCTGCGCTCCTACGCCACCAACACCGCTATTCAGCAGGCTATCCTCGCTTTGCGAGATACACGCCAGCGTGCTGGAGAGACCGAGACTGATTACTCGGTGCGCCTTAACAAGGCTTTCCACAGATGTGGTAACGTATACCCCGCTGGGGAGCGCAGTACCATGTTCATTGATGGTCTTGACCCGGCAATCCGGAGTTTAGTTACCCGTTATCGGGAGGACAAGCGAAGGATCACCTACCTCGAGCTGGTCCAACACGCTCGAGCGGAAGGGGATGCACTTCGTGCAAGAACTCCGAACAATCGGTCTAAATCCGCCAAGGCGTTGTTGCTGGAAAGCGAAGCTTCCTCTCTCCCGCTCACCGCGGATGGGAACCCTGGACAGGGATTTGATACCGTGCATTTAGCGCAGGGGGATGGTGTGTCGATACCCACCAGTGAGTTACCGTCAACGACGGAGATGACCCATGATACGGGAACAGAAGATCCCGTTCTATACGGTGGTAACAGTCGGGTTCAACCCCAACGACTCCCGTTTTCAAACGGTCAATCCCGTTATCAACGGCCTGGATGGACTGACACCCGCCCTGCTGTTCGCTTCTCCGATACTCGGAATAATAATCCGCGTGTCGCGGTGCTGGCTCTCATTTGCCACCTGTGCTATGCCCATGGCCATACCTCTCCTCAGTGTATTTGTTCACTGAAGGATATGGCCAAGGTGGTGGCAAATTATGAGGCCCTCACTCCAGAGGAGAAACGTTCCGTCCCGACGGCTTCCTACCTCCGTGCTAAAACGGACTTTTCTCACGCCCTACCACAGACCCCGCGTGCGCGGCAAGCTTCATACACCCCGATTCGGGAGATCACGCAACCATCCGTTGCAACCCCCGCTTATGCGGATAGAAACCCCCGTCAACGGGATGAAGCACTCGTTGTCGAGGAAACCAACCCACCGCCGAAGGCGGAAAACTAACTGAGGGAGTCTCCCCTTTGGGAGAGGCGTCCTCAAAAACGAGGCTGTTGGCGCCCGAGGCGTCCTCGCCTCGCTCCCCGGTGAAATTCCTCTCGAGGAAAGACACCGCTGACGCGGACTCTGCGCACCTCGGTGTGTTGCGTCGCCCGTGGATACGGAGTAAAAATCCCCGGATTCCCGGTAGAGTCTTGGTCTTGGCCAAACGCAATTATAAGGTCTATGCCGACCTTGGCCTTGACCCCCAATTTATGGTGAGGTTTCTCACCGTCCTGGATACAGGTGCAGGCCCCAACTTTGTCGTGGAATCATTGTTACCCCCGCTTGTGCGGTCGCGTATCCGCTCTGACGCGGTCCCCGACATTTCGGATGCGAACAACAATCCGTTACAAACGGTGGGCACAGTGGACCTCGTCGTGAGACTTGGTACCTCTGTGGTGAAGTTGGACTTCATCGTTTGCCGTTCATTGGCAGCACCAGTGATACTGGGATGTGATTACTGCGACAGATTTGTCGACGCAATCAGGCCCCGCCTCAGGCGTGTAGAACTTGACGACGGATCGTCGGTTCCGATTGTTCGCCGCCCGCTAAAGCGGTCCTCTCGGAAACAAGTTCCGCTCCCTGCTGCGCAGGAACCACCGCCCGCGTCCCGCGAGTCCACCAAGCTCCGCGTCGCTGCCTCGGTTTCTATACCGGCTGAGTCCCAAGTCTGGGTGCAGGTAAATTCCCGTCAACACGGTCTTCGGGTTATACAACCCCTCGCCTCGTTGTACGAGAAATCCCAGCTGGCGCTGGCTAATGGAATTGTCTCCATTTCCCCGGATGTTCCTTTCCGGATATTGGTTGCCAACCTTGGCAAACACCCCCAGTATCTGGTCAAACACCAAGTAATTGGGAGTGTAACCCCCCATCCTATGGGAATGCTGCCAACGAAGATGACAGCCGCCGATGTACTCGGAATTACCACCTCTTCTGAGGAGTTCGCCCCGCCGTCCGAAGACGTCAAGTCTAAGGAGGGGGAGGAAACCGCTACTTCAGCGTCGAACATACCGAGTAACTCGGAATTGCGAACCACACCTGTTCCACAGGACAATGCTCCATCGAGCAATGACCGGATTGATCCTGAAAAAGCACTTGAAGCGCTGAACTTCAGCCACGTGCCAGAGTCGCACCGCGACAAACTCCGTACTATGTTACGGGAATTCACCACAATGTGGGATGGCTCGCTTGGCGAGATTGATGCAACGGAACACCGGATCGATTTAATCCCCGGTGCGCGACCGGTTGCACAACCCCCTTACAGGGCAGGTCCGAAAGCTCGGGAAGAGGAGCAGTCCCAGGTGGACAAGATGCTACGCGCAGGTGTGATTGAGCCCGCTCAATCGCCCTGGGCATCCCCAGTTGTACTGGCTTTAAAGGCCGACGGAACCTGGAGGTTCTGTGTCGACTACCGCCGGCTCAATGCCGTGACTGTTAGGGACACGTACCCCATCCCTCGTATGGACGAGTGCATTGAATCCCTTGGAGACGCCACCGTGTTCACGGCCCTTGATGCCAATTGGGG
This sequence comes from Gracilariopsis chorda, assembly GCA_003194525.1. Lineage (NCBI taxonomy): Eukaryota > Rhodophyta > Florideophyceae > Gracilariales > Gracilariaceae > Gracilariopsis > Gracilariopsis chorda. Next base: position 143,918 of record NBIV01000189.1, read on the forward strand.
ATATTGGCAAGTACCTGTCAGACAGGAGGATCGCGACAAAACCGCATTCACCTGCCATGCAGGAACGTACCGCTTCAAGCGGATGCCATTTGGGTTAACCAACGCCCCCGCCACCTTTCAGCGTGCAGTAGATATTCTACTCAACCGCTTTAAGTGGCGGAGTTGTCTGGTCTACCTTGATGATATCATCATCTTCTCCAACTCGTTGGACGACCATCTCACTCACGTCTGAGACGTGCTGACCGTACTCCGCGATGTGGGAATTACCCTCAAGTTGAGGAAATGCGAGTTTTTCACAGATACTGTGAAGTATCTGGGTCACATTATCCGTCCTGGACGGTTAGCGATCGAGAAAGCTCGAGTCAAATCCCTCGTTGAGGCGAAAGAACCCCGTACTCAAACGGAACTGCGCTCCTTTCTGGGGCTGGTCAACGTGTATCGACGGTTTATCCCGAACTTTTCGGATACTGCAGCGCCCCTGAACGCGTTGTTGCGAAAGGGGAACCCCCCAAAACTGGGAACATTTACGCCCGAGCAATCGGAAGCTTTTAACTCCTTAAAGGAGGCTGTCACATCAGCACCAATCCTACATCTCCCAAAACTTGGGTTGCCATACTCCGTAGATACGGACTCGAGCGACTACCAAGTCGGGTGTGCTCTTTTTCAAACCACCCCCGAGGGGGAACGACATCCAATTGGTTATTGGTCACGTTCGCTCAATGTTCATGAGCGGAACTACTCCGTATCGGAGAAAGAGTGCCTCGCCGTCGTATGGGCGATGACCACTCTGCGCCCCTACCTTATGGGAATTCACTTCACCGTGTACACGGATCATTCCTCATTGAGGTGGTTGATGAATATCTCCGACCCGTCGGGACGCCTCATGCGCTGGAGACTCCGCCTCGCGGAATATGACTTTCAAGTCATTTATGAAAAGGGTGCGCAGAACACCCAGGCCGACGCTTTATCGCGGTTACCCACAAGTGGGGAAGCACTCCCAACAGAGGATGATGAAGTCCCATGCTTCATGGCTATAGACCCGGATGATCCGGAATATGCCGTCGAGGCTAGGCCAGAAACCTGGGACGAGGATGCTGATTTTGACGAACTACTCGCATCGCGAGATTAATCTGAGAACCCGTTACCGGGAAACTTTGTACCGGTATCACCGGAAGAAATGATCCGAGAACAATTCGGCGACCCATTCTGTACGAGAATTCGTGCCCGTATCAACGGTGGTGAAGATCTCCCTTTCGGGGTAAACGACAAAGGCTACCTCGTAAGAAAGGTCGAAGCCCGCCCACAGATTGTGGTACCACATTCCCTGCAATCGCGGGTGTTACATCTATCACACTACGCCCCCATTGGAGGTCACCCAGGTGGGAGGAAACTCTACCTAACCCTGCGAAGGGATTTCTATTGGCCCGCAATGGCGGTGGATTGCTACGCAACTGTGCGGTTTTGTAGCGAATGCGCGAAGAATCGCGTCAAACTCCGTAAAAATGCGAAGAAGATGAAACTATTCCCCGCAAGGGCGCCGCTCGAGTTTATCGCGATCGATATTCTCGGACCATTACTCACCACGAAACGTGGAAACAAGTTTCTACTTGTCATTACCGACCGCTTTTCTAAGCTGGTACGGACTGTCCCTCTTCGGAGGATAACCGCTCTCACGGTGGCCCAGGCTCTGGTGACGCACTGGATTTTTGTCTACGGTCCCCCTGTAGAGGTGCTCTCTGACAACGGGAAGCAGTTCGTGAGCAAGTTCTTCCAGGATGTTTGTCGCATCCTGGATGTCAAGAACTTGTTCACGACTACCTACCACCCCCAGTGTAATGGGCAAGTTGAACGGTTTAACCGGACGTTACTCGCGGCGTTACATTCCTACGTCGCTGACCACCCAACGAATTGGGATCTCTACGCTGATGCGATAACCTACGCGTACAATACGCAGGTACACCGGACTACCGGAGTTTCGCCATTCGAGTTAGTTCTATCTAGAACACCCCCGCCTGTGGCGCTGGAACCCCAAGCTACCTTGGACAATTTCCCATCTGTGGGTATCTACCGGCAGCAATGGAAGCAATGGCTTTCCAAGCTGTTCCCCGCTGCGCGGAAGTCTATGGCACGGGCCCAAGCCACTTACAAGCGGGATTTTGACGCTCGCGTGCGAGGAAAACCGTCCCCGATTCGGGCAAATAACTACGTCTTCATCAGGAAGGAATACTACAACCCGGAACGGGAGAAGCGTCACAAACTCTCGCCTGTGGCGGATGGACCCTTCAAGGTGATCTCTGTTAACACCGACACTGTCGTGGTAGAGATGGGGGACACGCACGAACGGATTTCGCGTGATCGTGTTGTCCTTGCCCCTCCTCCCTCGTCAGAGGTAGTCCTGGATCCAGGCAACCCCGTTTCTACGGACTCCGCTACACCGGAACAATCCGGGAGTACTAGGCCAACGGTACTACCACACCCCAGCCGGGGACTCTCAGACCTACCGACTCTGTCGGACTCACCGGCTCAGCCGGGTAATTCGGGCCCCTCAGCGCCCGCCCCTACCACGTCTGCCCCACTGGCGCACATCTATACCCGCCAGGCGGGGAATGTTATCCCTTATCCCGCCGCTCCGTCTAAGGAGGGGGAGGAGAACACTCGTTTTCGAGGAACGATATCACCGTCGCAACGGGAAACACACCGTAACATACGGAACACTGACCGTGGAGCACGGAGTATGTCACGCGACACTAATCCCCCGTTCCCGGGCAGTGCTGTGCAACAGGAACCAGACGCGCAGGCCCCGCAAAAGCGGCAAATACACCGTTTGTCACGGGAAAACGAGAAGCCTCACTCCAATACCGCAGCAGCGGAAAGGCAATCGCCCGATGCCTCGAAGCCGCCGTTGGCGGAAGTCCCCGCGGAAGCGGTTCAATCAGGTCGATCAGACCCACGCCCTGCGGAGAAGGGGCGCCCAGATACGCCGGCCTCACAGGGGAATACCCACACCCCTCTTGGGGAAAAAGGCGGCCAAGCTACAGTCGGAGCTTTAAGCCCTGGCTCGCAAGCACCGGAAACGCCTCCCGTCGTTGACGGAATCAAAGCCCCCGCTACGGGGAATAATTTGCGCCAACCCCCGCATCGCTGCGGCGAAGAACCGAGGAACTCGGGAATAACGTGCGCCATCGCACGCTCGAAACCGGTCGTACCGGACGCTGCTCCTCCTCACGGAGATGGTGCACTGCGCTCAGCGGCAATTCCCCTGAAAAGGGTGTCATCGGCACCTGCCCAGAACCCCCCAAAGGGGAATTTTGACCAAAATACCGGTGTACCGGAGTTAGCCCCAGGCAACCCGTCAGTAGCCGGGGACACCACGGCATCGCCGGAACGTATGGTGCAGAGCGCTCATGCGCCTGGCAGGGGGGCGGTTTGCCACCCAATCACCGTGTCGCACGGGACCCCCCAGGGGATTGTGGAAATGCCGATCCCGCAGGAGCGGTCATCTTCCCGCAAACTCGCGGTTCGTGAGCTCAACCGCGAAGGCGGAACCCAAGTCCCCCGCCGACTGGCGGTTCGCCCGGCTTACCGTGAAGACGGGAACAACGACACCCCAATGGGGAATGACTTGCCGGGGAAAACCGTGACACCACACACCCTCTTGAGGGATATTTTCCCGCATGAGCAGCGGCCACTAGGACTGCGCACGGCAACGTCGGAGTTATCGCCGAACACCCTGCTAAGGGACATTATACCGCACAGCGGGCAGCCCCCGCAGGGAAGTACAACCACCACCCGGCACGGCCGGCAGGTCTACGAACGAGAGTTCGTAGTAGACCGACTTGTCGGACACACCTGGGACCAGGATGGTATTCTACAATACCGCGTCCGCTGGTACGGATACGACCCCAGTGGGGATACGTGGGAGCCAATTGAACACCTCCCGCGGTCGCAGGTCCTGCGATACCACCGTCAAACGGGAACCGCAGCCCCAGCCACGCTGGTTAATGCCCAAGTTGGGTAACGTTGCCGCGCGAGCGGAAAGCGAAAGGAAAGGATAACAAGGCAAAGTCCGTCGAAGACGGGGAACTCAAACGAGAATCACCGTTCTAAACGGGAAAGTTTATTTAAGGGAGCAGCTAGCCCCCCCCACAACACTATACTACAATAGCCGGCTATGCCAGGAAAGAAGAACCGGAGACGGCGTACGCGCTTTTATCACCCATTTTCGTCTGGGAACCCTCCGCGTCCGCGGTCGTTTTCCCGTCCTAGGGGGGGGATATGTAGTGCAACGCCCTCAGGGAGGGATTCTGGGTACTTGAACGCTTTCCCGATATTATCGGTTGTGTAGTGTGTATATGAACTACGCCCCACAATGGTGGGTATGGACACGTGGGACACGGTTTTGGGTCAATTGGCGGTTGGCCACAGTAGTGGATGTTGCCACGGAATGTGGAGTATTTTAGTTAATATTATTTATTATTTTCACACCCATTTCTGGGAAGCTAGTACTTAGTGCGACGGCGCACTGCCGTCGCACCAGTAAACCTTCCCCAACAAGGGACCCCAACCTGGGGAATTGGCTCTGAGCTTTACCGCCTCCGCGTGTTCTCAACTCCTCCTTGGAGGGAAGCACCGTAGTGTACGGAAGTTCACCCCCTTGCACATCTGAAGGAGACCCATCATTGGGAGTACTAATCGTTCCAAGTGTCTTGGTGTTTCGCCCTGTATAGGGTTATTGTTACCGGCATTGCCGTATTTGTTCGTCGCTCTCGCGACTCTCTTCGCCCTTCCTTCTTCCGCTTTTTAGGGTAGCACCTCCCACTATCCGCGGCTCTCGTGTGCGCATCTGCTCACACACCCCCACTTACGTGGAAGCATACCTCTACTGAGGATCACACCCCGCTCACGCGGATACCGATTCTTCGCCTTCACCTCCCTGCGCGAGTCGCAACAGGTGTCCCTGGTCTTACAAACCGGCTTCGCCGTGACAACTCTGGGAGGGCTCTACCCAACTGGGTTCACCTCGTGAGAGGAAGATCCCGGACGTCTTTCGGTGTTTTTCCCCTTTGGGGCATTGCACCACATCATCCAAGCAACGCCTCGGGCGGTACACCTGCCACTCCGAGTATGTCGGTTCCGTCGCCTGCGGCGAGCGCACTACCGTCGTACGACGAGCTGGTATCCGTTGATCCGGCCGAGCAGCCTTCTCGCTACAGCGGTGCGCCTTGGTTCCACCCAACGTTGGTGCAAAATGAAGATCTCATCGAGCAGTATGCTGATGGTAGCGGACTCCTTCCGGGCGATCTCCACGTATGGATGACTCTCAGCTTCGACTGGCGTAACCGGGTCGCCGTGCCGACGCACGTCTTGGTCCACCGTCGTGGTGAGAGTGGGGCGCAAGCGCGTATCGCGATGATTCAGCTCGCGTATCAGCGGTTGTATCGGACTCCATCGGAATTCCCGGTCCCAGAAGAATATCAGTTTGATATTGCCTTCTACCGCACCCAGGGTGAAATGGGGTATGGGGAACGCTTAGCAGCGTTGGCTCCGTCCATCCCAGAGCGGGGTCCATCGGCATCTGTTCACCAGAACTACCTGTGTTGGGCAAGGCCGATACTTCGTGCTGAGTTCCGTTATCTTCGCCATAATCCGCGGTCTAACTTCCTCCAGATGATCCGTTTTGAACGTCGTTCCCGATCCCGTTTCGGGTACATGATACCGTATCAGAACGTTGAAGCTGAGCGCATCCGACCGCAGTACATGCGAGGCCGTTACGTTCCCCTACCGAGGATGTGGGCTGCCCACGAGGCTTGCAGGGGTTGCTACATCGAGCTTCCGCCATGCATCACCTACATCGGTAGTCCACTATGCAGCAATCCGTTCTCCGGGTGGTGGTCCGTTGTCCTCACTGAGTGGGTCGCCCGCGCAGCGGCGTATCTCGTCTTCGAGGTTTACGACCAGTTCAGACTGTGGTATCTCCCTCCGCGAGTGCGTAGTGGCATCCGTTCATTGGATCTCTCCCTCGTCCTCGGCGGTGCCGGCAACTATAATGAGGCTATCTCCCTGTTGGACGCGATGGACCAGGTTGACTGGAACAGTGTGCCCATCCAATGGAGTCGCCGTCATCAAGGTACCAATCCAGCCGACCGGTCTCCGGGGCGCCGAACTCCGTTGGCGGGTGATTACGTCTACTACGATCCCGTAGAGCGTCGCTTCATCTCCGAGCCGGAGGCATTGGCACTCCGCGATCGCGAGCGAGTTGTTCCACCGGGTCATCCGACGGGCTACATCGTCACTGACGGATACTTCCAACCTTATGAGGAGGCCGATCCAATGATGGACAATGATCCTCCCGCGACTGGGGTGGGCGCAAACGGTGGCGGTGGCCTTCCCTCAGCTGAGGGCTTCAGGGCACCGGCGTACTCTACTCCGGGTCCATCCGTGGCTCCTCCGGCTGGGCCGAGTCAGGTTCCGTCTTGGAACATTCCTCACGTCGGTGGTGCTCCCTTCCATACCGCTCCGGTTGGAAGTGGCACGCCATCGGCGAGTGTGACCGGTCAGGACCGTGCGGCCATCATTGCCCAATTCCTTGGCGAACTAGGAATGGATACCTCGGGAGCTTCCGGTGACCTCGCGCAAATGCGGGCGGCCATGCTAGCGCTGCTGGCGCAGCCAGGCCATCCTCATCAGAGTGGTGGTCCATCCTCTTGAGGGAGCGAAGTGATGTTCCCACGGTTGGCCTCCACCATCCCTGATAGTTAGGGTCGTGGTAGTGGTAGGCGAGGGCAATTACGAGTTGACGAATAAACGCTTAACTTCCCTCGTGGGGCTTGTGTCTTTTTCTTCTTTTTCTTCCTTGCTTCTTCCTATCCAGGGTCTTCTTCTTCTCTTCATGAGCCAGCTTCATCTTCTCTTCCATGAGGTTTCCATCTTCTCGCATTCTCAAGGCATCCATCTTCACACCGGAAAACCGGGCTCACGGCTCACCTGACCAAGTCAGTGGATTATCCAACGAGCGCTCGGTCAATTGTGCCTGGTATTCCCGTTCTGGTACGGTGGTGATACTGCACGATTTTCGATCGGGGCAAGTTCTCTACCGGTTCGTCCGTGTTATGGGACGGCAGGTACCCATACCAGCGCACCTGGTACTGAATATATCCCTCTGGGTTGTAACTGTGCCCGACGATACGGTCGATAATGAACTCCTTCGAGTAAACGTCACGCTTCGCGGTTCCGGTTGCAGTCCGTACAACGGCTGTTTCCGACGGCAAAGCCGGTGAGGAGTCCGTCCAACGGTTCGTGGCGTTCGCTTGCGGCGTTGACCATGTGATTTCCTGATGAGGGTCGACTGAATTCCTCTTTGAGGTTGACGCTACCACATCGGATTCGGGAGATCGTACCGCTAGTCTGCGAAGGCTTCCTCGTCCCATTTCCAACGGTTGGTGACGGGGAGGCGGTTCATGTGCCACGGCGGGTGCCAGTTGGCGAGGCGTATCCAAATGGTTGCCTGTCGTCGTCCTGTACTGCAGAGCTGTGTCACCGTGAATGGGTGTGTGGTGCACATCTCGCAACACGTGGCGATCAGGCCCTCCTGCATATGCGGTGTCGGCCATCCCTGCTGGGGTTGACGCAACCAGTCTTTCAATACTGTGAGCTGAATTCAGATGATCTGAGCTGCTTGGTACAGTACCAGAGAGACTTCCTCTAATGAGAGACGATTCAATTTCAGATAACCCATTTGTGGGACCTTGCGCATCCACTTGCGAGGGTGTCGAAGCGTCCTGTACATCAGGGTTCCATACACCGGGATCTGCCGTGACTTGCTTAGTCTGCGCTGCAGCGGCGGGGGTCCTTACAACTTTCTCGACGGGAGCCGGTGAGTAGGGGGCCAACGGAGCGTCCGGGTTCCGAGCCAGGCTTTCTGTGTTCATTCCTCCAACGGGAGATGACAGCACAGTGTCTGTGTCCGGTTTTCTTTGCAGCGTCTCGCGAGTGCGGTTGGCAGTGTGCTCCCTTAACGGAGGTGACTGCGTAGCGTGCTCACGAGGCTTTCCATCGGCGGGGCCGGTCCTTCCAGTCTGCTGAGGTAGTTCCACGCGTGCGGCGGTAGCGTGCGGTGTCCCTACTTCAGGTTGCCGTGCCTCACGAGAGTTTACAGGAGCTCGCGACGGCGGTGTAGACTTCGCTGAAAAGCGGGATTGACTGGCCTCCTCCCCCTCCTTAGCCGGGGCGGCGACGGGGGCTGAAACAACGTCTGACGGTGGTTTGACACGCGGCGTAAAGCGCGAGCGAACGTGTACCGGAGATTCCGAAGATTGCTGCGACAGAATCGGTATGTCCGAGAGACCTCTCGATGGGCGCGCAACGCTAATTGCGCGGTGCGAGGAACGTGCTTCTGCAGTGGGCATCAGTCGAGCGTCCGGGATTCCGGGAGCCAGTACAACTTCCGAATGCGGGTTAGGGGCTTGTACGACGCGATCGCGGCTGAACCGTTCATGAGAATCGCCAACTTCCAGTACAACTGTGTCTCGGCTCACTGAAATGACCTTGTAGGGGCCATCCGCAATGGGCGAGAGTTTGTGGCGTTTCTACTTCTCAGGGTTGTAGTATTCCTTCCTGACGAAGACGAACTGTCCTGCTTCCAGTGAGGGAAGGGGCCGACGGACTCGGGCATCGAAATTTTGTTGATACGCTCGTTGCGCTCGCGTCATTGACGATTTCGCGACCGGGACCATCCGTGTGAGCCAACTCTTCCATCGAAGGTAATGATCAACCGTTGACGGGTACTTGTCCTGCGTTGGCTGCGACTCAATCGCCACAGGCGGTGGGGGACGTGAGAGCACCAGCTCGAAGGGTGATAAGCCAGTTACTCTGTGTACCTGCGTATTGTACGCGTACGTCACGGTGTCTGTGTACAAATCCCATGTACGGGGGTGCTCAACTGCATACGCACGTAAAGCGGACAACAACGTTCGGTTAAACCGTTCCACCTGCCCATTTGCTTGGGGATGGTATGTCGTTGTAAACAGATTTCTGATGTCAAGTATTCTACAAACATCTTGGAAGAAACGCGCGGCGAACTGCGGTCCGTTATCGGATAAGAGATTAACCGGTGGACCGTAGACGAGAACCCAGTGACGGACAAATGCTTCTGCCACGGATCGTGCGGTAATCTTCTTCAACGGTACAGTCCGGACGAGCTTCGAGAACCTATCCGTTATTACGAGTAGAAACTTGTTACCACGTGCAGTGTGAAGGAAGTCACCGAGTATATCGATGGCGACAAATTCTAGCGGAGCCCGTGCCGGGAACAGGGTCAATTTCTTCGCATAGCGGCGTAGCTTGACTTGCTCACGAGCACAATGGGTACAAGACCGAACGATCGCGTAGCAATCCAACGCAAGTGCGGGCCAGTAGAAATGCCGACGTAACGTCGTGTATAGCCTCCTTCCACCAGGGTGTGCAGCTAACTTCGAAAAGTGCGAGAGATGTAATACTCTCGACTGGAGGGAATGGGGAACCACTATTTGTGACGAAGAACACACAGTCCTTACCAAGTAACCTTGTGAGTCGACTCCGAAAGGAATGTTAGCACCTCCATTGAGTTGGGCGCGTATCTTCGTACAAAACGGGTCTCCATACTGTTCGCGGATCATCTCGTCGGGAGTGATCGGTGCGAAGGATCCGGTATCCGGTTCGTCACCGTCAGCGACGAGCAGATCATCAGCAATATCATCTGAAACCAGATCATAACGTAACTTCTCTTCAAGAAGGAAACAAGGGATATCATCGTCATCGACGGAAAGGGTTTCCGCTTCCGTTCCCAAACGAGACAAAGCATCAGCCTGTGTATTAAGGGAACCCTTTTTATAGGCGACTTCATAATCGAACTCAGCGAGGCGCATTCTCCAACGCATCAAGCGGCCCGATGGTTCCGTGACGGACATTAACCAACGCAAAGCGGAGTGGTCCGTATTAACGGTGAAGCGTGTGCCCATCAGATATGGTCTGAGTGTTTGCAGAGCCCATACCATGGCGAGGCATTCCTTTTCAGGGACTGAGTAGTTCCGTTCGTGGACGTTGAGTGTTCTGGACCAAAAACCGATTGGTTTCCGTTCCCCATCGGGAGTCGTTTGGAATAACGCACAACCAATTTGGTAATCACTCGCATCCGTATCCACGGTATAAGGTAACCCGTCCTTAGGCAACGATAATATCGGTGCAGAGGTGACAGCCTCCTTCAGAGAGTTGAAAGCTTCCACCTGTGCAGGGTTAAGGGGGCCCAGTTTTGGCGGTTGTCCTTTTCGAAGAAGATCATTAAGGGGTCCCGCAATCTTTGCGAAGCTTGGGATGAACCGTCTATACACGTTACATAACCCTAGAAAGGAGCGGAGTTCTGTTTGAGTTCTCGGGTGCTTGGCCTCTTTGAGAGATTTGACCCGAGCTTCCTGTATCAGCAAGCGCCCAGGGCGAATAACGTGGCCCAGGTACTTAACCGATTCGGTAAAGAATTCGCACTTCCTCAGCTTGAGGGTTACTCCAGCATCACGTAACGTGGTCATGATTTCACGAACGTGTTCTAAATGATCACCCAAGTTGTTGGAGAAGACTATGATATCGTCAAGGTAGACGAGGCACGATCGCCATTTGAAGCGGGCCAAGAGGATATCTAACGCACGCTGGAAAGTAGCGGAGCGTTTGTTAACCCAAACGGCATACGCTTAAAGCGGTACAAACCTGAATGACAGACGAAAGCGGTCTTATCACGGTCTTCCGGTCTTACTGGTACTTGCCAGTATCCCCAGTTCGCGTCCAATGTGGAGAAGACAGTCGCCTCACCGAGAGAGTCAATATACTCGTCCATTCGCGGTATGGGGTACACGTCTTTCACAGTGGCAGCATTAAGGCGACGGTAGTCGATGCAAAAAACGCCAAGTCCCATCGGGTTTCGGAGCCAGTACCACTGGGGATGCCCACGGTGATTGAGCCGGTTCTATCACGCCTTCGCGGAGCATTTTATCCACGTGGAACTGTTCTTCCTCCCTTGCTTTGGGGCCTGCCCTATAGGGGTGTTGAGCAATCGGCCTGGTGTCCGGTAACAAGTCAATCCGGTGTTCCGTGGCCGACACCTCCCCGAGGGATCCATCCCACATTGAGGTGAACTCACGCAACATTTTTCGCAACTTCTCGCGGTGTGAATCCGGTACATGTCCGAGATCAAGATCTTCTAACTCCTTCACAGGGTCCAACTTATCGTAACTCGTAGGAACGGCCTTCTTTTCCGAATCTTTCGTGCTGAGCGACTCCACAGAAGAGTGGGAACCCTCCCCCTCCTTAGCATGAGGCGTATCATCTGGTTCTTGAACTAATCCGAGTACATCGGCTGCGCACACCTTTGTAGGGATTAAAGCCGTTGGATGCGGAAGTACAGTACCAACTACTTGGTTCTTCGCCAGATACTGCGGCTTCTTGCCAAGTTGGCTATCAAGACCTGAAAGGGGTGTTCATTTGAAACCTGAACGACACCGTTAGCCAGGGCCAATTGATACTTCTCGTACAGCGAGGTGAGCGGTTGAACAACACGCAATCCTCTTGGAGCGGCAGTAACCGATACCCACGCCTGTGATTCGGGCGGTATGGAGATTGGCCGTGCGACACGTAGCTTGGGCGACTCCTTTGGAGGTGACGAATCCTGCAAGGGGGCCGGAAGAGGAACCACCTTGGATGAGGCACGCCGTAATGAACGACGAACTATCGGAATGATGGAACCATCTTCTAGTTCAACTTCTCGCGCACGCGGACGAATTGACTCTACGAAACGATCGCAGAAGTCACATCCCAAGATAACGGGGGCCGCTAGCGTCTTACAGACGATGAATTCGAGCTGCATCGAACAGTTACCAATCCTGATCATCAGAGAAACCGTACCAGCCGTCTTCAACGGGTTGTTATTGGCATCAGCAACGTCCATGAGGGTCCTTGTCTAACACGAGAAACGCACTTCAGGCGGTAAGAGAGATTCGACAATGAAATTGGGGCCGGCACCTGTATCCAGAATAGACAGATGACGCACCATATACTGGGCGGAAAGGCCAAAGTCAGCGAAAACTTTGTAGTTCGCTTGGCCATAACCATGACTCTATCCGGTGACCGATGATTCTTACACCGTATCCACGGCGACGTAACTCACCGAGGTGGGCCGAGTCCACGTCTGTGATGGTCAACAACTGCCTTGAAAGGATCTTGACCGGGGAGCGAGGCTTTGACGCCTCGGGCGCCGATGACCTCGACTCAGGCGCCTCTCTAAAAGAGACTCCCCACTCAGTCTTCCTGAGCGGCATCCGTTTTCACGGGAACAGTATTCCGCGCAATGAAGCGGTTTTGCGGAGCCGGTTGCCGAGAAACAGAAACATCCGCCGAAGCGGCTTGATTCGCAGAAGCGGTGGCCAAGGAAGAACCAGTGCTGGGTACCGCTTCAGATTGAACTGGTGTTAAACGTACGAGGAAACTCGGTCTTCGCACGCAAGTATGCGGTGACAGGCACTGATGCCTGTTCTTCCGGGTTAGGGCTTCAAAGTTAACAACCACTTTGGGCATGTCCCTCAGAGTCATGATACACTGTGGGGCCGTGTGTCCATGGTCGTAACAAAGGTAGCAGATCAACGTCTGATGTCTCCCGATATTTCGGTTGTCCTGAAACTTCACCGCTGACGCGCGCGTATCCACCCAACCAGGTCTCTGGTAACGATTACCGTTAGCATACGGAACTTGTGGGCCGCGAACGCGTTGGCGATCTGCATACAGCACTTGACTATCCAGTTCCACCGAAGGTTCCGTTGTGGACGGGAGCTCCGTTGTGGGTATGGAAACCAGATCATGCTGAGTAAAGTAAACATTGTCAACCTCACGTCGAGAGTATTCCTGGGGCAACAGTGAAACTGATGACGGGGCGGCCTCCATGTGTAGGGCCTGAGATCTGACTCGGCTTCCGGAGCGGGCACGTAGGGCATCTCCTTCCGCCTTCGCGTACTGTACCAATTCTAAGTAGGTAACTTTCCTCCTGTCTTCCCGACGTTGGGCAACAAGGGTGCGAATAGCCGGATCCAATCCGTCGATAAACATTGTACAACGCTCGCTAGCGGAATAAACATTGCCACATCGGTGGAAGGCCTTGTTCAGTCTGACTGAGTATTCGGTCTCCGTTTCCTTTGGGCTTGCTTAGTATCGCGTAGGGCCAGGATAGCTTCCTGTATTGCGGTTCCTGTCGCGTACGAGCGGAGTAAATGAAACGGCTTCGGGCCAACAGGTGACCCCTCCTTCAGAGGCGCGAGACGAACCTCTTACAGAGTTGAATTGATCTTCAGCGATTCCACGTAGGAAATACGGTAAGGCGACGTAAGCCTGTCCTTCACTCATTCCGAGGATATCTGCCTCCGCTACAAAGCGTGAAAGAAAATCCAGAACGAGAATCGGATCCTCTCCAGTGAAATTCTGGTTACGAAACGACAAAGCCATCCTCTTGATGCCGTCTTTTACCTTCCCAGTTCCACGGGGTGTACGATCCAAAGAGGAATCTTCCAAACGGTAATACCGATATGATAAAAGCTTCCTGTACAAAGGGTTAGTAGGCTTCAGTTCCTTCAAACCGGAGTGCTTTCTTCCCTTTGTCGGGCTCGAATCTCACCATGGGTGGCTGCTGAACGACGCGAGTGCGATGAACGAGCGCGACGATCACCGTCAGCAGACGAGTCTGACGAAGCGGATTCCGCGGAGCGGTTGGAATTCACCGATGACCGGGACGAATCCGAGTCATAGTCGTTGTCATTCCCGTTTTCGGGGCGGTTCTTCGTGCGAGCACGGTCACCATATCGATGAGAAACCACCGCTGGTGTGTCTGCGACATTTTCATCACCTCTGATGGTATTTTCCAACGTCTCAAGACGGGACAGAACCCGATGAAACTTCGAGTCAACATCCTTCACCATATCTGGGTAACCCCTCAAAACCTCCAAAAGGGAATTAACATCAGTCCGTAAAGTACGTAGATCTTCAGATACACCTCCGACGAGATCGGCATCAATCCTCATACGGAGTGCATCAACTCATTGACGAGGGCGGCG